>VDFB02094926.1:0-15717 GCA_007258455.2 Sequoia sempervirens | reverse complement strand
TGATCAGTAGGTTGGTAGGGGTGTCTTTAGTTTATTTTCTCTTAATAATGTCTAAGAAGACCATGCTTGATGTAAATGGTAACTTTGGTGTCTCATTGTTCCATATTGTAAATGATGTCAAACATGTTAAGAAAATGTCAATGATGACAAATGGGGTCTAGGTAGGTTAATGTTGCTTTTCATGCATAAGGTCATGTTTTGGGTCCAATAAGGTCTAAATAGACCATGAAATTTTTTTTAGATGTCTAGGAGGGTCAAATAGTAAAATAATGTAAAAGGAGTCAAAGTGTTGTTAACAAGAATATGTAAACAAGTGTAATTTTGCACTCCAATGGCCATAAAGGGATTCAAAATTCAGTTAGAGGCTGTTATGTCAGTTGTATTGGGTAAGGAAACCTTTAAAAAGGTGGGAATAATCATTGTAAAGGTTGGCTTGGAGATTTTGGGAAGAAAATCCAATTGATTTCTTACTATTTTCAGGAATTTTTTGAGTTTTCCATCTTTTTCAGATTTGTATGGTAACGTACAGTCATTAGATTGTACAAATTCTTTATGGATGTTGTATTGGAATGAATCAACAGTGCTTTTCATCTAGTTTGAAGGTTTAGAAGAGAATTTGAAGCATCTTATAGATGTTTTCCTGATGACTATCGGGTATACCCTATTTTGGGGTTTTGTAGCTTTTTTCGTGTTTTGAAGGACCATACACCAACTTTTCTCAATGTGATTGGTGTATTGGGTCTCATTGATAATGTTTAGATGTTAGGGAGAGTTTTTTTTGTTGAGAGAAAGAAATAAAGTATATTGGGTTGTTGTCCCTATTGAGTTTATGTGGGAAAATGCATGAAAGTGGAGGTTTTAGTCTAGGGTTTGGTAAAATATGAGTGGGAGGTCATTTCTTTTGAATTATTAAGCATGTGTAGGGTTTCTTAAGAGTTTTTGAGTTGGTTTTGAGATCTGAGGAGGCATGGAATGTAGGTTTTCAGTAAACCCTCTTAGTTTGGCTAAAAATCAAGGGTTTCATAGTTTGCTATGTTAGAAGAGTCAACTTTGGAAACTAATTATGGATTTAGTGGTTTGAGGGCATGGGAAATGCTTTCCCAAAGTTGTAGTTGTCTATGATAAGTCTAAAGTTGGGTTGATTTGTAATTTATGCCTAATTAGCCTAATTAGGACAACATAGGAGTGGGAGTTTCAGAAGTTTGGTCCAAAGGACTTGTGTCTAACCCTGAGATATGTTTTGTAACTCTGTAATGGGTGTCTAAATCATCCATTGGTTTGTCAAGTGTTTTGGGAAGTATTGGAGTTAAGGGCCTAAAACCAGGTTTGCACTGATACTAGGGTTACGAGGGTGAAAGTTGGAAATTCTACTTCTAGTTGTTTTCAAACTTTGGGAGTTGTTTGGATTGGTCTAATAGGCCCTTTTAATCTTTTTATATGCCTCTTGAAGGCAGGGTGACACTTTGAGTGAGTTTGGGCCTCCTAGGTCTACATCAAATAGAGAGTAGCATATAACCATCATTTTGCATATCTACATTAATGCAATTTTGCAAACCCTTATACAATCAAACTTAAACGCTTGAAATAAAGAAATGATCAATAACATGACTTTACAAATTCAATGTGCATACTTACCAATCAATCTAGGGAACCATCCAGGTCTGCTCTACTCTTTATTGTGTCAAGTATTGCCTTGTGGTCAGACTCACGCATTTTCCACAAGTTCTTGTTCGCAGGTTTTCCCTTATATTTGATCAAATGAATGTTAGTGGGGACAATAAGGTTTGAGTAGTGAAGAATATTTTGATGCATGTTGAAGTCCTCAAACAACCAAACTGCAACATTCTTAATTGGGTACCTTCTAAGCCATGTTCCAGTAACAACCACCAAACCTATAGGATATTCTATGTTTTCTCCATCTATAACTGGGGCCTCCAATTTCTTTTTGGCCTCAATACAATAACACAGGTAATAATCTATATCCTCTTGATTGTCTTCATCTGCAGTCACTGTATATACATGCCCTGCATTGATATGTTCATCTTGTTAGATGTATTTAATGAACATCAAAATAAAACCTAAAAGTAAGATATATTACCTAGTTCTACAAGGTCCAATACATGATCAAAGTCAATGGATGATTGCATCTCCATGATTTGTAGAGCCGTTGGGAGCTAATAAGTGTCAAGTGGGGTTAGACTTCTTATAGACCATTCGTCAACCCACTCTGTTGACTCACAATCATTCCATGCGTGAAGTGTACATGTAGAACAAAAGCATGCCATCTTCTGCGTATGGATAGTCCATGTACCTACATCGAGCTTCTAAAAGAGCGCTCACTGATCCTATTATCAGACAACAATCCTCATATTTTGTAATGCTATTATCATCTACTAAATGAAAAAATCTATGAACTTAGAATTACCTTGACTACTTGGACCCATTGCATGATTGCACCACTCAAAAATTGATCTTTCATATGTCAATTTTACATTGTCTTTGTACTTTAACTCTTCTCGTGCAAGGGCTCCTTTGATACATGCACCCACTCCATCATGCTCCCTCTTTCCATGCCTGACCTCTGATAAGTTCCACATATGTTGAACACCACTAATCCTATGCATCCTGCTCAACTAGTAAAACATTTTGGCCTTCTTGAATTGCAATGTATAGTTATCTGACCATATGATATGTTGACTGAATGATATGCCCCTACTAGCCAGATCAACATAGAACATCCTGATTGCACATCGTTTTGTGGCTATAGTGTGTATTTCTCTATGAAGTCAACAACTAAAATGATGCTATGAAGTGGAAATGTGTTCTTGCATAACTTGAATTGTGATTCCAACCATTGAGCCCTATGTGTATGCCTTGCATACTCATAAACCACCTAATCATAGAAAATTCCCATAAACTGATATACTAGAATCTTATCACTAACCAATTCACACTTTTTTGCTTCTTTCCCATGTTTTAGACTATAGGCCATTGTCTTGTATTTACAAATTCAACAATTTCCACTCCAATTGTGTGTGTACTAGCCATGTGTTGGAAAATCGGGAAAATGTTGCATGCCACCACAATGATAGCATGTCTCCAACCAAACATGAGTTTTGTCACCATCCTCTCTTTCACATAAAATGGAAGATAAGAATTCCCTTGAGGATTTCCGGGTGGGAGCCCTTATGTTACATTCATGCAAAACATTGTCGGTGATGCATATTCACACATATACGCCGATAAACATCATAATGGTTAGAAACTCAATATGTACTCTACAACAACAAGTAGTGTGTGTGTGATTTATTTTGACATAAAAAGGCTTTATCATTTCAAAATACCTTCGACATATTTTAATTTCAAGAAACTTTTGTACAAAATCAACAAAAAATTGGGTTTGAGTGGTATCAAAATAATGCTTTGGATGTGGCTCATGGATTTTACTACCAATTCTCCTTCTTTCAATATCTCTTTGATTAGGAGAGGTCCTTGTGTTATCCTTCCAATAATCTACTATTAAAGATCTCAAGCCTTGAGCAATTATTTTATCTTTTTGTGGCACTCTACCCGAGAATTCCCATAACTCATTGCTATTTGGTTCCTCCAATCTTTCACACCTTCCTTTGGCTCTCATTAGAGATGATCTACTTATTTTCAAAGACTTACTTGTCTTTGTAAGGTTCACCTTGTTTCTTGTTTGACTACTTAACAGTGTTGTTGTCATCACATGTCTTGTGGCACAACTATCCTTCGTGTGTGAGGTAGAACCCACGTTCTCATATGCACTCATCAAGTTCTTTACAATGGAATTTTCACTTGAGTCATTCAAAACTCTCAACCCAAGAGCCTTCATGGTGGGCCTAAATTTGAATTGCCCTCAGATAATGCGATAAAATGTATTCATGTCTATAATCTTGGCAATTAATTAAATATTTATTATTTAATTAATTTTTCTAAAAGTCCTCTACATATGATTAAATTTAATTAATTTAATTATATTGTTCATTCATCTTATTCTTCTTTCCTAATTAAATAAATTTACTTTATTTAATTATTTTCACATGTCCACTTAATTAATTAAATAAATACATTCTATTTATTTAAATTAATTATCACTGTTTGAATTTAAATTAAATCTTTTGATTTAATTAAGTTTAAATATTTCCCCTTTCTTCTATTTTAATTCTTCTTCTAATTAATTAAATGTTTCATTTAATTAATTTCATAAAAGTGATTTAATTAAATAAATCTTATTTAATTAAAAATATCTTATGATTTCTTTCTAAATCCAAAATTAGGTATTTTAACCTAATTGTGCAATCTTCTCATATCATAATTAAATATTTTATTTAATTATGAGATATTCTGCTTTTTTTCAATAAAACTGATTAAAGCTCTTTTCTCACCACAAGTTTTCTTCTACTTTTAAAAGCTTAATTAAATATTTTATTTAATTAAGAAAAAGTTGAATGTTCTCCACAAATAAATAATTGATTTTTTTAATTAATTATTTATCATCTTTTAATCTTTCTTTTATTCTTATCTTCCATTCTTTTTCCTCTTTCATAATAAAATAGAAAAATCTGTTTCTAGGGTTCTTCTATCTTATCCTTCAGTTTCATCTTTCTTCAACCATTTGATCTGCCAGGAATTATCACAACCGTCAATCGAGATAGCCAATCAGAATCATTCAGAAAGCCCTATAAATACCTGTGTGAATCCAAACATTGGTAATAGGCAATTAAGTAGAGTTTATGTATTTAATTCATTTAGTATTCATTTATCATAGCATCTTGTTTATTTCAAGTTTCTTAGCTAAAATCATTATCATAGCTTAATCATGCATTCATATCATAGCAAAATCTCGTTCTTTAGGAAGACAGTTTGTTGAGCCTAGCCACTAATCTGAGAACACAAGGCTGGAATCTACAAAAACACTAAAGATAGAGGACGATAGGATGACAACGGAAACAGGATACTGAGTTTGCACATTTCTACTCCTTTTATATTTCTGTTTTTGTTATAATGTTCTATTGGTGTGTTTGAACTGGTTCTAATTCATTTATGCACTTAATTTTCACACACACATTAAATGGCGCCCACCGTGGGGCCTATGCCCCGATTTTAGACTTCTTTCTTGCAGGTTTTTCTTGCAGGTTTGCTTACAGGTTTTCTGGCATTCGGCAGCGCGTTTTGGAAGATTCGGGAATTTTTCATTTGTACTTCGGCGCATCTGGGCTCTGTTTCGGCGCATTTGGTCATTTCTACGGCGCATCTGGGAAATAGAGTGGCGCATCCGTCACTTTATGCAGCGCATTTAGGCATTTAGTTAGCGTATTTAGGACTTTCTTTAGCGCATTTAAAAGTTGTATCAGAAAATTAAAAAGAATCTCTGCATTTAGAATAGCGCATATAGTTTCTATTTTTGCGCATCTGGGTAATAGAATTACGCATTTGTTTTCTGTTTTAGCGCATTTATGTAATAGAGTTGTGCTTATGGTCTCTATTTCTACACATTCAGGAGACAGAGCTTCACATCTGGAACTGTAACCGAGATTCTGAGTCTGACGCCTTCCGCAAACAGAATTTCTTTTATTTTTATGTTGGGCTTAAAATGAATCAACCTAGGGTAGCCACCACACCTTTTATCATGCAGTTAAAACGAACCCCATGTCTGTTGTGAAGCAACATCTTCACTTAGATTAAATCACATTTGATTTTGGCGCACATAAAATGAATCTGTCTACTCTTATTGACTATGCTTGAAGGTGGTAGGTGATTATGCTCTCACCCTGTGCAAACTAGGTGATCAGAAAACCAGACCCACTTTTCCCTGTGTAACCCTGATTTGATAATCGAAGTATCCTCTCCCCTTGCGCACTTGTGCAATCCTGGGTGCAAGAGAAACGGTTATTGACTCTAGAAATTGGGCCTGCCTTAAGGGAAAAAGTACTCACCTTAAGGGACGACTCAAACCGGCAACGTAGCTAAGGCCAAGCTACCCCCAACCGGTATATAAATGTAAATCTTAAGGGAAAACCTAAGGTTGCTTGTGTGGATGTGTCATACGGATGGAGTTGTACTCCCTTAAACCCTGTTGAGCTTAACCTCTTCAGGCTGGAGTGCCACCTTAATGGTGATTAATCTCTTGCCCCATGTATGGCCACTCGAACGGGGGTCCCGAACTAAATACCATTGTTTAGAAAGCCAAAAACCTTCTATTTGCTAGTCTAGCACCGGTTGGTGTGAAGCCTTCCACACTTTCGTAGTCAATAGTAGAGGTGATCAGCTCGCCATGGGAGTTTCATGGGGGTTGGAAGCTTGGTTGGCCTGAGAAGAGAGTGCACTATAAGGGGGAGCCCGTGCAGCCAAGCTTCTGGATTCACACGCTACTGATATGCGGTTGGGGAAACCCACGTGGAGTCTAGCGGATATTGTCCTGGCCTAACCTAGGTTGTGCTTGTCTTATTCTGTGCTTGGTTACGAATCAACTTAAATCAGACTGTTTGCTATGCTTTCAAAACATTAATTCATATAAAGGATCATCCAAGAACAAACATGACAAATTTCAGCTGAAAACTGGTCAAAACTGTCCTAGAAAAATTGCTTTAGCGCATCTAGGGGAAAACTGCAGCGCATTTAAGCTCTGTTCTAGCGCATCTGTGTTCTGTTTCGGCGCATTTAGGATTTTCTGCTGCGCATAAGTTCTCTGTTTCTGCACATATGATATTTTCTGCAGCGCATTTGACTATTTCTGTAGCGCATTTGGGAAACAGAGTAGCGCTTTTAGGTTTTTGTCACAAACCCGACTTTCTAAGATTTTACTCCCATGTTAAGAAAGTGGAAATCAACCAAGTTCACTAAGAAATCAGTTTTCAATAGGATCAAGAAGCCCAAAACAAATTTAAGTTACAAGAAGACTTTTGATCGCAGAGAATTCCTGTATAAGAGTCGAGACGTCTTGCTCCATTATTGCACATTCCTCCATAGATACCAAGACTACATTAGGGGATTCACCGACGATTATGCTGTAGAACCTTTGGCTACCCAAGCTTATTATCAAAGATTAGCATTATCTCAACATCATAATTTGAATCAACCTCTTGAGTTTGAGAACGTACCACAACCTTCAATTGAATATTCAACGCGTCCCAATCAGATCCTTCAGTGACCCTCGACCATATTCAAGGATTTCTTACATATGCCTATTTTTACGAGATCTCAACACAATAAAGCAGGAGAAACACCTCAAGAAGAGGGTGAACGAGATAGTCCTCTTTTTAGTGTAAGTCGCAATCCCCTTTTCAGTAACAACAATATGGCTGACAGAGAGGAAAGTTCGATACTTAAGAACAAAAACATGAACAAAACTCCTATAGGTAGTGATGATGAACAAGACGACGAACTTGAACTTAGAGAGGCAGAACAAAATCCCAAGTTTCTTAAAGCCCTTGAAAAGATTATACAACGTGACAAAGAGAAATACTTTCTTTTTCTAGCAGATCAAGGAGCTAAATTGCCTAAAGACTTTGATACTGAGAAATTAAAAACCACCGAGGAAGAGCCATCCCCATCTGAATATGCCTCCTTAAAAAAGAGTTTAGAGAGATGCAGGGAAAAATCCAAGAGTTACAAGGAGGAACCACAACCAAGAAGTACACTTTGGATGACATATGTCCTTATCCTTTTGATAGAAGTCTCAACATGATTCCATTTCCTAAACACTGTGAAATCCCCAAATTTGATCATTATAATGGAAAATCAGACCCAGTTGACCATGTTAGAGACTTTCAAAACATGACATTGGAATTTTCCCACGAAGATACATATTTATTGCGATTATTTCCTCGAAGCCTTGGAGTCAACTCTATGGAATGGTTATCTAAGATTACACCTCCTATTTGAACATTTGAGGAACTGATGAATTTATTCATAAAACAATACTCCTACAACGTTCAACACCAGATCACCATGATTGATCTTTGCAAAGTTACGCAAAAACCTGGGGAATCTTTCACTACCTTTCTTCAAAGATGGAGGAGAATGTTTGCTAGGTACCCCCGTCATGTCCCTAAAAAGGAGAAAATGGTTACTTTCATCAATAGCCTCAACTCAGAAAAGAGTTATCGTTTAAATCTGCACTGTCCACCTTCCTTTGAGAAACTGATTGAAGATGCCCTCACCATCGAAAGTGCTTTGGTCAAAAGAGGGACCATAAAACTTGATAGGGACAACCCTGCCTCATCTAACCATTACAACAATCAGGACAAGTCCAAGTTTTGGACCCGCAACAAGAATGTTGTAAATGATGGTGTTGTAGATGCAAATCATGTCACGACTAAGCCATTTATCCTGAACACTCCTCGTAACAATAATTACAACCATGTCAATTCAGTCGCAAATCAAGGAAACAATCATCCCCCTCCAACGAACTACAATCAAGGGACTGCCAACAACCAAAACCACTGGAACAACAACAACAACAACAACAACACTTCAGGGAATACCTCAAACACGAAACCACAACGCTTTCCATTCTTCTCCAATAGAAGAGCTTTTACTCCACTAGGACAATCCTTAGAATCGGCTTTCAAAGAAGTCATGGCAAAGAACGTCCTTATGTTACCCCCACAATGCAATTACGAACCTAATGTAAAACCTCCATCATGGAACGAAGCTTCTTTTTGCGACTACCATAGGTGCAGAGGTCATCATACAAACAACTGTCAAGGTTTGAAACACGCTATTCAAGATCTCATTGACAAGGGCATTATCACAGTAGAAGGACAACAAAAATCCAACGAAGATCACCAAGCATTTCGAAATCCTCTACCAAATTATCAAAAGGGAGAATCTTCTGACAAAACTGTGAACCAAATTGATGATAATGTAATCCGTCACCTCTATACGGACGATGAGCGAGTCAATGTCATAAAAATCAAAGAGAAAGTAGACAATGGACAAGTAAACGTCACAACAAGAGCACAAGCTAAGGTTGTTTTGAAAGGTACCTCTTCAAAATCCAATGAGACCTCTCCTCAACACCAATACGACTTAGTTAACCAACTTCGAAAAACTCCAGCTCAAATCTCCATTTTCGAACTTCTAAAGATTTCCCCTGCACATAGGGAGATTTTAGATAAAACCCTCGTTGAAACGACTGTATCTACGGATTTGGATGTGAATCGATTTCAAACCATGGTAGGACATTTGTCCTCCCCCACATGCCTTTCATTCTCAGACAAAGATGATGTTTCCCTAACTCATCCCCACAATTCATCATTATACTTAGAGGTCATGATCCACAAATTCCGTGTCAAACGTGTTCTAATAGATGGAGGGGCTGGTCTAAACATATGTACTTTGAAGGTGATTCAAGCATTAGGATTTGCCAAAGACTCCATTGATCCTAGAAGGAAGATTACCATTAAAGCCTATGATGATGAGGAGAGAACGTCTAAAGGTCTAATCATGCTACCAATCAGAGTGGGACCTGTTATCAAAAATACCTTTTGCCAAGTTTTAGAGCGAGATCTTGCATACAATATCTTGTTGGGTCATCCTTGGATCCATGAGATGCAAGCTGTTCCGTCCACTTACCACCAATGTCTTAAGTTTCCGTATGATGGACAGGAAATTACTATACCAGCTGATAACTCAAACGCCCAAACTTGTGCCAATGTCAAAGCTCATCAAGATACTTTGGTTCTGAATAATCGAGAAGCACTTGCTGATACTTCTTCTCAACATGCTACACACATCAGTCAGTTAACTAAAAGCTTTGACAAGAAACTATAGTTCAAGGAAAGTGGAGTTGGGGAATATTCCCTTTGTCTTGCTAATCTACCTACATCTCCTCGATCACATGGGAAACCTTCTATTACACCACAACAGATATCAGCAGCATCAACATCAGCACAGGTACAAACAGAGCCCACTACCAAGTTCAATGGACAATTTATCAAAGAAAAATTTCCCATGGGAGATCCTGAGGATACAACAATTCTAGATTGGCTCTATAAAGACGAAGAGGACGCAATTCTAAACGTCACCTTACCAACAGAACAATATGGGAAAGGATATTCTATCATGCAAAAGATGGGATATGATAATGGTCCTCTTGGAAAGAGAAAAGAAGGCGTAGTTGAGCCTATCCATCTTCCAGGACTTGCGGCATATGATAAAACTGGAATAGGCTATGAGGCTACCCAATCTAAACAATCCCAAGGTAATGTTTTTACACTGCAAAAAGGTTCCGATAAGAATGAAACATGTTTGGTATCAGTCCTGAATTACATTGAAAATAACTCTGACACAGATTCTGCTGAATATGAATGGGATACCATCCATGATAACAAATTTTGGAGAGACAAAGAGGTAGATGTCATACATAAGTATACGCCCGCTTTAATCAAAGGAGAAGGTTCAGGATCCCAACCACAAGAATCTGAACCACAAAGCAACTATGAGTCTAGTGATACTGAGTCAGATTTTAACGAACAAGATTATCAGGAGAATAGTCCCATCATTGACCTATCTCATACCTCGGATCCTACCGATAACTCTGTCTTGACCCTAACCATCGCCAATTTTACACAACCGGACGACGTCCTACCATTAATCCATCCTGATCTCATTGACTGGGATCTTACCGAACCTATGGATATACCTATTTTTCCAAACGACGAAGCTATCATAAACTTCCTTTCCACCGATGATGTAAATAATTGTTCCACTAGCGATTTTCGGTATGAAGTCTTTAATCAGGAGAGTGTCAAGTCTCCTAGCTGCAAAAATGAAAATAAAGATAAATGGTCTAGTGGTGAAAACCAGAATCTGGCAGTACTAGATCAAGCAAAAGACAAAATAAAGAGCGTATCAGATGGTGAAAACCTTTTTGAGGCACCATCTGATGGGACTCTTGACACTCTCCCAGAGCACTATCATGAGCGATCATCCATCTTGACTGAGCCTACAAAGGAAATCAACGTCGCAACTACAGATAATCCAAGGATCCTACAGGTAGCTGAATCAATGACAGCTAAAGAAATCCCAGAGTTCATGAATTTTCTCAAGGAAAATCAAGTCAATTTTGCATGGTCATATGCAGATATGCCCGGCCTTGATCCTGATCTCATTATGCATCATTTATCTATCAAATCAGGAGCCAAACCAGTAAAACAAAAACTCAGAAAGATGAATCCTCATATTGCACTATTGGTTAAAGAAGAACTCAAGAAGCTCCTCGATGCAGGTTTTATAAGATCAATTGACTATGCCGAATGGATTTCCAATATTGTACCAGTAGCAAAACCAGACAAACGTGTAAGAGTATGCACTGATTTCAGAGATCTTAACAAAGCTTGCCCAAAGGATGACTTTCCGCTTCCAAGTATCGACACTATAGTTGATCTAACAGCAGGCCATGCCATGTACTCATTAATGGATGGTTTCTCGGGTTACAACCAAATCAAGATTGCACCAGAAGACCAAGAGAAAACAGCTTTCACTTGTCCGTGGGGAACATATTGTTGGAATGTCATGCCTTTCGGCTTGAAAAATGCTGGAGCTACTTATCAAAGAGCTATGACTACGATCTTTCACGACATGATGCACACATTCATGGAAGATTATGTAGATGACATATTGGCAAAATCACACACCAGAGAAGGACACTTGGAGATACTATCTAAAATATTCACCAGATTGGAGAAATTCAAAGTTCGCTTAAACCCTAAGAAATGTGTTTTTGGGGTCACATCTAGAAAACTGTTAGGATATATTGTTTCAGAAAAGGGAATTGAAGTAGATCCTGCTAAAGTTCACGCAATCATGGAGATGCCTCCCCCAAAGAACATTAGTCAGTTGAGATCCTTACAAGGGCGACTCCAGTCTATCCGCAGATTCATTGCAGAATTGGCTGACAAAAGTCTACCATTCACACATCTCCTACATAAGAATGTTCCTTTTAGATGGGATGATAAATGTGAAATGGCATTTCAACAAATCAAGCAATACCTGATGAATCCACCAGTTCTTGTACCACCGACTCCAGACAAACCATTGATTCTGTATATTGCTGCAACCGAGACGTCTTTGGGAGCATTATTAGCACAAGAAGACCATGAAGGGAAAGAACGGGCAATTTACTACATCAGCAGAACATTGACAAGACATGAGCTTAGTTACACTTTCATTGAGAAGGCTTGTTTGGCAGTCGTCTTCGCTTCCCAGAAATTCTGACATTACATGCTAGCTCATACAATTAAGCTTGTTTCCAAAATTGATCCACTCAAGTATCTGCTAAGTAAAGCATCACTAACAGGAAGGTTAGCAAAATGGATCATGATTTTGAGTGAGTTCGACATCCACTATGTTGATCGCAAAGCAATCAAAGGACAAGTTATCGCGGATCAACTAGCAGACGCTCCTCTCCAAACAGAGCACCCTTTACACATTGAATTTCCAGATGTCGATGTCTTCACAGCAGACTTTAAGCAGCCATGGTCCTTATACTTTGATGGTTCTTTTACCCAACATGGCTCGGGGGCAGGCATCCTTTTCGTTACCCCTCAAGGGCATACCATTCCTAGGTCCTATAGGCTAATGTTTCCATGCACCAATAACATAGCCGAATATGAAGCACTGATCACTGGACTGAAAACAGCATTGGAATGGAGGATTACCGAGCTACAAGTCTATGGTGACTCACAATTAGTCATTAATCAAATCAATGATGATTATCAGACTAAAGATGACAAGTTGTTACCATATAAGAAGATGATTGATGACTTCAAGAAGTATTTTGTGGACATTCAGTTCACACAAATTCCGAGGATTGACAACAAAGCAGCCGATGCTATGGCTACGATCGCCTCATTGATACAACTCCCAGACAAACAGACTCGCTATGAATTTCTGGTGGAACAATTATTTACACCTGCCTATGACACACCTGAAAGCCAAATTATCTGCCACCTAGTAGGATCCGATTCACCCTGGTATGGCAAGATTTATGCATACCTAAAAGATGATATATTACCACCTGACTTGTCCCGCAACCAAAAACGTAACTTTATCCGACAATCCTCTCGATATACCCTTATCGCTGATACCCTTTATCGCCGTGGTCTTGATGGTACTTTACTTCGATGTCTTGAACGTGACGAATCCGACAAAGCTTTACAAGAAGTTCATGGGGGCATTTGTGGTACTCATTCGAGTGGACTAACCTTATCCAAAAAATTGATTAGAATGGGTTACTACTGGCCTACAATGGAAAGGGAATCATTTACCTTTGCTAAAACATGCTCAAAATGTCAGATTCATGGGAATCTTATTCATGCTCCTGCACAAGAACTTCATTCGTTTACACCCACCTGGCCATTCTCTCAATGGGGGTTAGATCTAGTGGGCAAAATTCATCCTTCTTCTTCAAATGGGCATAAGTTCATCATCACGCAAATGGAATATTTCACTAAGTGGATTGAGGCAGTACCTCTCTCTAAAGTCACTGGAAAACAGATCTCATCCTTCATTCTCAACTACATTATTTTGATATGGTATTCCTAATGCCATTATTACAGATAATGGTCGACCATTCAAAAATCAGGATGTTGATGAACTTTGTGAAAGATTCCATATTCAGCACAGATATTCCACGCCTTACTATCCTCAAGGGAATGGACAAGCAGAGGCCTCAAACAAAACCATACTAAAGATTTTGAAGAAGATTGTCAATGACTCAGGGAAGGATTGGCATGTTCAACTCAATCCCACCTTGTGGGCTTACAGAACTAGTGTCCGAACGCCAACAGGAGCAACACCTTTTGCCCTCATCTATGGAGCAAAAGCCATACTGCCTTTAGAGGTAGAAATACCTTCCTTAAGAGTATCACTGAAAGGTCTCATAACAGAGGAGGACTACAGAGTTTCCCGACTCCAAGAGTTATAACTTTTAGATGAAAAGAGACAGAGAGCAGCAGACCATTTAAAAGCATATCAACAGATGATGGCTCACAGCTATAATCACAAAGTCAAGCCACGTACCTTTTAGGTGGGTGATCTAGTTCTGAAAGAGAACCTGCGCAATCAACAAGACAGAGAAAAGAAAGGAAAGTTTGAACCAAATTGGTTAGGCCCTTATGTGGTTATTGCAGTCTATAGATCGAGAGCATACAAGTTATCAACGCCAGAAGGAGACCTATTGGATGAACCCATCAATAGTATACATCTTAAGAAGTATTATGTTTAAGTCAGAAAAAGTCTTGAAGAAATACAAAAACAACAAAAAAAGTCCTGAAGAAATACAAAAATAGCAGAAAAAGTCCTGAAGAAATACAAAAAAAGTCCCCAAGAAATACAAAACAAAGAAAAAGTCCCTCAAGAAATTACAAAATAAAGCGTAAAATGTCCTAAAGAAATACAAAAACAAATGTAAAAAGTCCTAAAGAAATCCATACAAAAATCAAAAACATTTCAAAATACAAAAAAAAATCAAAAGAGAATGTCATAGGGTGAAAACCTAGCAAACAGGCAGTCTATTGACAGAAAAATCCAAAAAAAAATCAAAAAGCAATCAAAAAATGCAATAAATACAGATAGTGAAAATCTGGCAAACAGACGCTATCTGTACCTCTCCATCTATTAGTTCCTGCTTTGCACTTTATCTTTTCAAAAGCTTTCCTTTTTCTGCATCTTTTTCTGCATCTTGAGGTCATTAATCGCACCATCCTGCCGCCATTTGCCTAGAGAGCTAAAACGTCTTACCATGGCTTGATCGTTTGTACATATTCCTTTCCGCAAGTTGTGTCAATCAACAAGGCAAAACTCAACTGGGGGCACTTAACTTTCAAAGCATACCAAAACAGCTAGACCATGACATAGCAATACGAGCATACCAACAAACAACAAACTCCTTTGTCAATATTATCCACTCATGACACATTTTTCAGCAAGATACCATATCACTTGTCTATTGGATGATCCAAATATCTGAATAATGTATGCATTAACAGTATTACATGTTTGATTAAAAGTTGTTTGATTTTCGATATCATTACTCGGGAGCATACTCAATGATGTACTGCACTAGAGTAGCAAGGAACGAGAATGATTTTTCTTTGTCTGCTGTCTTGAGGTTAATAGCCCAATCTAATGCAAATATGTCAAAGGACATGACGCTCAAAGCAAATATCATCGATGACAGTTCCACATTTGCATCAGAACGGTGGTTAATCTTTGTCTGTTTATGCAAGAAATACTCAGGTCATCTCGGTTCAATTATACCTTGATGCTTGTGTTCGCTTGCTATATCAAAATTCATGAAAGTTGTACTCTAGTCATCATTGGCGCTAATTTCCCCTCTGATGCTTGTACATACTTCCAACATTTTAAATGTTTTATGATGATTCAAGAAGGCTTATAACAGGCTCAACAAACTGGTTAGTTTCATATAGTTGCATGTTCATTAGCTCATTGTATATATCTGCATATTGGATTCATATCCGTATTTTGAAGGGCTGAATGAAGGTATTCAAACGGTTGTTATTAAGTTTTGACCTTTTTCGTGGAGGACATTGGGACATTTAATTCAATGCATTCATTCAGTTCATATCATTTCATCATTCCATTATTCATTTATCATCTCATTATCATTTCATTTTTCATTATCATTTATCATTCATTATTCATTTTTACCAGTTCATATCATTT
>VDFB02094925.1:0-68396 GCA_007258455.2 Sequoia sempervirens | reverse complement strand
TCATTAAAATAATATTGTTTACATGTTCAAACTACAAATGATATTAGAATTTCTATCTTTAAAAAAATCCATCTATAATATACTAAGATATATCCTTCTTGAGGAACTTATTTTTATTTCAAATTTTCATATATAAATTAAAAAAACACCTAATAAAGGACATCTCTAACATATTTTAGATAAATACTTTTAAATGTAAGAATGTTAGTTTTTTTTCCTTAGTAATTGTAACATCCCTCCTCTTAACACTCGAATAATCTCAAGAATTTACTAGAAGGTAATTAAACTTAGTAAACATGAGAGTTTTTTTTTTAAATAACATTTGCATAAGCACCATAAAGAAAGTATAACTTTTCAAGATAATTTCAAACTTGAAATCATATATAATCATAGCTAGAAATCAATGAGAATTCCTTACCCTTTTTATTTATATTACATAAATTGCAACTGGAAAAATAATAGTTTTACCTCATAAGTTTGACTGTCATAAGCCATAACATGGAGTTCACTACATTTGGAATGTTGATATCTATCTTCACAACCCTCAGTGATTCCTCTGCTACAGAGGGAGAGCATCATTTGAGTGCTTTTCCTCCAACCACATACTCAAGCGATCCCTTGTACTCTTCCTAACTAGAAGTGGCCCTACCCTTCATGAAGGGTATAGATATAAGGAACTATTAAGTTCATCCATCTGAGTCTTGGTGATGTGTCCTGCAAAACTCAATTGACCATACAACTCTAAATCCCTTCTAGCTAAGTATGATCATTCTGATTGGTCATTCCATCTAGACACATGCCTTTGACTCATCTTACAAACTATCTCATCCTATAGTTTAACTTACTTTATTTGGTGCTCTAGACACAAACTAGTCTGTACAAAAAAATCCATTCTATACAATTTGACTTAGAACTAATCCTTAATCCTAGAGGATATACATGTAATATAAGGATTTAATTATTTCTAACCTTTTTAAAAGTCCCTTATTGCATTCTTGCAACTTATAGGGTTTATTACTTTCTATCATTTTACTCTCTAGATTAAAATACTAAACATCTTTGATGCATTAAACAGAGTTTTGACATTATCATAGAAAATCTTAAGGTATTACAAAGACTCTTCTCTTGTTCTATGGTTTTCTCAATCTTTCATCATAAATCAATATATATACATATATACAATGTCATATCCAACATAAGAATTATAGATTTCCTATATCCTCCTTGATTCAATACTAGGGTTTAGCTTCTCTAACCCAATACATGGAAATATCAAACATCCTCCTTTTCCAAAGGTAATAGCATAAGTGTAGAAAAACATAAGAAAAAATACTTCTAGTCTTTCCTAGACCACTTGGTATTGCTTGAGTTCACATTTCACGTAACATGAATATGCATATACTTATTTTAGGTATTTCCTTAGCAATGTAATATCTAAAAGAATACTATCATTCCATAGTGCTCAAGGTTAGGTTTTAGGAACCCTTAGGTTAGCCATCAGAGTATCTGGTGTTGTGTCCTTCCTATTTTCTCGGGGTCACACAACTATAGATCCACTCTAACTATGTATGAGTCTACTAGAGACACTAGGCCATCTAGAGCATTGTGGGCTGACAATACATGTAGGGATGGATGCATTACTTTGGCCAAAGATTTTCATGCATAAGCATTATGCATTAAACATTGTTGTATGTCCACCACCCTAACTTGGTTTAATTTGTCATGTCCTATAGTAAGTTTAAATTGAGCTTTCACTCTAGGTCCAAAATAAGTGAGATCCATTCGAATCATAGCCCATACTAGGGAAAACAACTCCCATCTCAGGTTTGTTTTGACCATTTGGGTTACTATAGCATTGGGGAATTGTGTCTTCTCATCAGCTTATCCCACTTTTTAACTTATTACAAAAGCGGCCATAATCACCACCCTAGGTCCTTTATGGTTCACAAGTTCGATTTTATCAACCTTGAAAGTAAGAGTCATAATCTTGAATTTCTAGGCATACATTTCCTTAGATTGAAAGATCAATTTTATAATGGCTGATAGCTCTTATTTACCTATGTGAGCTTTTAGTGTTAATTACTATCATAGAATGTTCATTCATAAGAAAGATACATATTAATCAAGAATTATAATAATAAACTATGTTCTTGACCTTATACACTACCTCATATCTGAAGGATTGATTAAACATGGCCTTTCTTATATGATTAACCATACTACCATCATCAGTTTCATAAAGAGAATATATTAAGAAGTTCATCGACTAAGATCATAATGACCTCTACCACCTTTTGAGGTGACTACAATGGTTATATACATGTTGGCCAATGAGTAGTTATAGAATGTAGAATTTTGCATGTTTGTGCCATGAGCACATATGACTCATCATTTTTTATGAGTCTTGGCCACTTTCAATTCTTAAAGCTTATATACTTAGTTGGCAGCATTACATTAAAGGATAGGTGCTCATCCATAGTGGACTGAAGCCTTAAATATAGAAAATACTACATTTTTGTGGGCTCAACCACCATGGCCTTGAGCCATAGTCATTACAAAATCATGTTTTATAGCTTAGCCATTGTGGCCTCAAACCATATTCACAAGAATTGTATAAATAATCTCAGCTTGACATATACAACCTCGAGCCATTTGAATATGAAAGATTAAAGAGGTTCTCAACTCAGCCTATGCAGTCTTGAGCCTTTTGTTAAATGTATTTTTTTTACAAGATTATATAGGTTGGGTTATTCAATCCAAAGTCATCACATACAAATAACTTCAATGATAATCTCAGCTCGCTCATTTGACCATAAGCTCTTTCTTAGAGAATACAACAAAGTAAAATTAGTTTGGCCATTCGGCCTTAAACCATTCCTTAATAATATACTTAAATAATATACAGGCTTGATCGAAGCAATCTAGAGCCACTACATTTTAAATATAAGATTCGATACAGAGATAACTATCTTATCAAATGAAAGCAAGAACAACATTGTGTTAAGGGCTCTCTTTCTACCTGAAAGGAGTCTGTCAATGTCGGTAGTTCCTATTGAAGGACTTATTTCTTTCGCTCGACATCTTCTTCCATAGTGTAGAGATTGACTCATCTCTTTCCCTATTGGCTCATAAGAAAATAAATAAGATGACTCATTTAACACCTCAAAAAGAGTTATCTTCCTCTCCCCCTGATAACTAACTTCTATCTTCAAAGATTGCTATAAACTCTACCCTCAATAACCAAAACCATTCCTCCCCTAATGGTTTTCCTTAAAGTCCAATATGATTCCTTTTAAGATGTTTTAAACAACTACCCACTCAGCTACGGTAACTGAACCCAAGGTTGTTAAAAGATTCACTAATAAGTCACGGTATCATAGGCAGAAAAATTTCCTCAACTCTAGCTTCATTTGCATGCACTAGAAGTCGAGTGATGAGTCTTTAAAGATCACTTCTTTGTTTAAAAAAAAAGCTTCTCCACTACACTACATACCCAAACTAAATGGGTCACTCCTTTAACTATCTTAACATGAAATTTCACGTAGATGCAAGGGTTAGCTTCACAAAAATTCCCACCTTAACCTCTGTTAACAAGCCTATAAAATCTCTTACTCGATGGCTTGCAAGCATAAATGGAGTTACCGAGCATTAAAGACCACTCTAGAAGGATAAAGCTTAGCTTGGCTCAAGGATATCTACATAATAATAATCTAAAAAAATATGTATTAATACCGATTACGCAATCAAGGTCACAACATAAACTCGTTTACAACATAAGAAACGACAAATTCGATAGAAAGATGTTTCAGTCGCAAAAAAGTTAATGTTCAACCTTGATGATGTCACTTTCCCCTAAACGACTAGCTTGACATTAAACAACATGAAATAGACTTTAAACAACATCGACAACTTGTCGAATTGAGAAATAAACTTAGACCAAAAGGGTCGAGTATCACTTGCCTGACTCAAATAGGTTTACCATTCTGCGTCGACACTAGACCTTAGAAGATGGCAACAACCTATTCTTTTCCTTGTATCTATACCCTTCTCTCTGATGATGCTCTCCCTCCCTTTCTCGGAGTGGCGAAAACCTGTTCCCTAAATGCATCTTGCAAACACCAACTTGAGATTAATGTATCATTAATCATTTCATAATCCTTATGAAATCATCACATCTTGACAATTTTTAAACACATGTCAATTTTGAGTCAAATAAAAACAACTCATGAAAACATTAATTTTTCCAGACATTTTTACTAAATATCAAATCATTGAATCATGCATAATCATTTACTAATTACTTCAAAAGTAAAAAGTAAAACATAGTTAAAGTTAGGGTGTAACAACAATTATTTTATTTACTTAATAGTTATTTTATTTAAAAAAAAAATTTATTGGTAAATCGTTGCTAAGGGGCAACACCCATCACTTTTGACTGGAGCTATGAACCAGTGAGGCCACATATGGGGGACCTCATCCCCAATTTCTCCATAACCACCATTGCTACCCAGCACTACAGTGGCAATCTTGATGGTGTTGTAATTGCCAACTTTAAGCTTTTGCTCCATTGGTGCGAGCTGAGGCGAGAAACACTGTCGTTGTTGTCTTTATTGACCACCCGCAATTCATTTCTCCCTACAACATTCCCACAATCCATCGTGCGATTCAAACCTTAGACAACCCAATAGCTGCCCTTGCAACTTAACCGTTGCGCTACAGGGTCAACCCCTTATTTTACTTTAAAATTATTTTATTTATTGAAGAGCTATTCTATAGTTTTACATTTTAAAAATAAATGCGTGACTCTAAATAGTCATATTTTATTTGATGTCGTTGTAGAATGCCTCTAGACATAATTATACAAACTTTTTATTAACTTTATTTTGAATCTTTCAATAAAATCTTATCTGGAAATAGTAATTTATTGTACTTCAAATATTATAGAAGATAATTGATGTATATTTTTTTTCTTATAAATTTTTAAAATTTTATATTTAAAATTATTATTACCTTTTTAAGAATAAACTTTGAATTTCACTTTTATATATATATATATATATATATATATATATATATATATATATATATATATATATATATATATATATATATATATTTTAAGATAATGATTGCATTATGAAAAATATACATCTATTAATTTTTAATTGCAAAATAGATACTATTAATACAATGCTTCATAGTATCAAAGAATATTAGTATGAAGCAAAGAATATTAATACTAAATGAGATAAAACGATTTTCACAATGAGAGGAGACAAAAGCAGTTAATGACTTCGTTTTCCTAGCGACCCTTGTCTAAATGAGATAAAACTATTTTCAGAATGAGAGGAGACAAAAGCAACTATAAATGACTTCGTTTTCCTAGGGACCCTTGTAGCACACGCGAGTTTGTCGGTACTTTTTCCTGTGGATGTCATTAGAAGGTTGAATCTCGCACATTATTGACGTTTACGATCCTCGGTGGCAGCGCCTACAAGCAACGATAAATATGTCTCTGACTATGTGTTTGTATTGTGCACAACCTTCGTAATGTGGACGCAATGAGGTCGACTGTTACCAACTCTACTCCATGTGACGAGCTCTCGCCGCCACTCAACCTGGCAAAAAGCACGTACAAAGATACAGTCGTTATGTTCGATCGGACGGACTACGGTGCTTCTCAACTGCTGCTGGACAAGGGGCGCTCCAGAGATGATCAGAGGGACTTGGCTATGAAGCACGACTGCTGGCCGCACTCGATAAAGTATAACATTGCTTCCAACAGACTGAGGCCCCTTATGCTCATGACCGACACGTGGTGCTCCTCTGGGTCGTTTGCTGCCAACGGTGACTTGTTTAGCACCGGCGGATACAACGACGGCGGAAAGGCTATTCGGTCTTTCCAGCCCTGCCGTAATTCTGCATGCGATTGGAGTGATTCGCAGCCCAACAAGCTTGCAGAGAATCGATGGTATTCATCGACTCAGATCCTTCCTGATAACAGAATCATCATTGTGGGCGGCAGAAGGGCTTTCTCCTACGAGTTCGTGCCAAAGAATGCCGGGGAGGAGTCGTATAAGCTGCCGTTTTTAACGCAGACGACTCTTGTCGGCGCGGAGAATAATCTGTATCCTTTTCTTCACCTCTCCTCCGATGGAAATCTGTTCATATTTACGAACAAGGACTCCATATTGCTTGATTACAAAACAAACCGTGTGGTAAAGAAGTTTCCCACGATGGTAGGAGGGGCCAGGAATTACCCCGCGTGCGGCTCGTCTGTAATGCTGCCATTGACGGCCTCCGATGGGTTTAAAAGAGTCGAAATCCTTGTATGTGGCGGTGCTCCTGACAACGGCTTCACCTATGCAAACGCTGGGAATTTTTTCACCGCCCTTCAGAGCTGCGGAAGAATTGTAATTACAGATTCCAACCCTGGTTGGGCAATGGAGAACATGCCTGCTCCGAGAGTGATGGGTGACATGCTCATTCTGCCCAATGGAGAGATTCTCATTATAAATGGGGCAGAGAGAGGAACCGCCGGGTGGGAGCTGGGAAGGAACCCGGCGCTCTCTCCATTCCTCTATAGGCCTAATTTATCGCCCGGTCATCGATTCTCCACTTTGGCACCCTCCACCATTCCAAGAATGTATCATTCCAGTGCAAATGTTTTGCCTGATGGACGGATTTTCGTCGGGGGATCCAATCCGAACGTTCGATACGTTCTGTCTGGAACTTATCCGACAGAACTCCGCCTGGAAGCATACAGTCCCTATTATTTAGATAGAGCCTATCAGATCTACAGGCCTAGAATAGCCGCCTTATCTTCCTTTTCAATAAATTATGGGAAAACCGTCACCGTTCAGTTCACTGTTTCCAATTACACTCCCGAGAATATTCAGTTCCATTTGTACGCACCCTCCTTCACAACTCATTCGTTTTCAATGAACCAGAGGCTGCTCACTCTTGCAGCGAATTCTCCAAAATCTGTAAGAGGAGTATACTACACAGAGGTGACAGCACCTCCAAATTCCGTAACGGCGCCAGCGGGGTACTACATGCTTTTCGTGGTTAATAACGGAATTCCAAGCGTGGCCAAGTGGATTCATTTGTCTTAGAAGCTAAGCTACATTCTTTACTAGGCCGAGCATCGTAGTAAGCTTGTATTATGATTGTTCATTATGTACTGTTTTTATAGTGCCGTACAATATAACTGTAGATAGAGGACGTGCGGCCATTCTTATATAGTATGAAAACCAAAATCTGAAGCAACAGTGCTCTCTCTATCCTCTCAATCCGATTGTAATCAGCTGTAATTCCAACGAGTTGTGCTCGTATATTTTCAAAAAATTATATTTTCAGAAATATTTAATAAAATTGTCGAAAGGCTAGAAATGTGTTTGTGCCGATAACCTTTCAATTTATAATCTTACCATCGGAAACTGAGGACCACAGACCAGAAACGCGAAGACAAAAATTGAATTGAAGTGGGCGTGCTTTTCTTAGAAAGTGTAGTTAGAATGCTATAATGCTCACTTTCAAAAATATCAGGCATGTGCGACAGCTTGACGATCGAAAGCAATTTTAAAGTGATGTTTAACTTGCACTAATATTCGAATAAATCAGTAAAATTCAAATAAATTCATTTTATTAGTTCCTGCAAGTAGGCAGGTATACTTATGCATTCGCCCGGAATGCATTTAACCGCCAGCATTGACCAATCACATTTCGCCATTTAACATATTACTTATTTTTTTGTATAGTTTGAATTTGGAGAGCTATTTTATATATTGGAAAATTAGCATTTATCTATGTTTCTATTCGTCCGAGTAGCTTTAAAAATCATTTTCGTTTTAAAAAATTCGGGAAAATGCGAACGCATAAATTGATTAAATAAATTTAAGCAAAGGCATAGTTTAAAAGTTGGCGGCTAGAGGTACGTAATCCATGAATGTAGATTAAATGCATTAAAATATCAGGAAACTGCGAGCGCAAAAATTGTTTAATTAAAATTAAGCAAAGGCATAGTTTATCAAGGTGGCGGGTAGACGTACGTAATGTATGAATAAAAATTAAATGCATTGAATGGCATGTGGCCCGAAGTGAAGGCGCTGGGATGGCTTGGAGGCCACGCGTGGCCAGGGTACTTTGGTCATTTAATATAGAGTTAAGTTACTTGGTATGCATTTCTATTACTTTGCGTGTGTTGTTTTTGTCTTCTGTAAGCAGTGTTCTGAGGGAGAGTTCTAGCGACTGAGTAGGATATGTTATAGTTGCAGAGTCCAGACCCAGAAACGAGTTATTTGAGGTGATAATTTGGTAATTTCCAGAGTGTCGTTACAGTAAAACGCTGGACAGTGAGGTCAGAAGAGGTAAATTTTCATTTTTAAGTCTATTTCATACAAGAAATGCAAGTAGGGTTTCATGGTGCTTTAAGGCATTCGTATACTTTGATTATAAATTCGTATTTTAAACTACTTTTAGTATTGTTTATTCGAATTTCTTGTTGAAATGCGAAGGTTTCAGCTCCGTTTGATAGGTATTATGTAGAAATCCTCTTGTTCATTTTACTTCATGCATGTGAGTCGACAGTGTGTTGCTTTGAGCTTTTTTGTTGTCATCAAGGCATAAAGGATAGAGGGGTTCTGTTAAAAGTCGTGGTTGTCCTCGTGGGCATAAAGCTGTATATTAAACTACTTTTGGTATTATCTATTCGAATCTCTTGTTGAAATGCGAAGGTTTCATCTGCGTTTGATAGGTATTATGTAGAAATCCTCTTGTTCATTTTACTTCATGCATGTGAGCCCTGTAGAGTTTGTATTTTTTTTATTGCTGCAAAGTCGTCCCATAGAGAGGGCTTTGGAACCAAAATTATGTCAACGTGTGCGATAATGAGAGATTTTCAACAATGGGTCAACAGTGTGTTGCTTTGAGCTTTTTTGTTGTCATGAAAGCATAAAGTATAGAGGGATTCTGTTCAAAGTTGTGGTTGTTGTTCTCGTAGGCATAAATGCAAACAATGGGAGCATAAAGAATGCAGTAGAAACCTTTTTCCTACCGGCAAGCATAAAAATTCTGTCAAATGTCGTTGTTACTATTTTTGTATCTTTCATTTTACTTCATGCATGTGAGTCGACAGTGTCTTGCTTTGAGCTTTACCGTTGTCATCAAAACATGTGCGATAAAGAGAGCTTTTCAACAATTAGTCGATAATGTGTTGCTTTGAGCTTTTCCGTTGTCATGAAAGCATAAAGGATAGAGGGATTCTGTTAAAAGTCGTGGTTGTTGTCCTTGTAGGCATAAATGCAAACAATGGGAGCATAAAGAATGCAGTAGAAACATTTTTCCTCCTGGCAAGCATAAAAATTATGTCAGATGTCATTGTTACTGTTTTTGTATCTTGGGGTTATAAAAAACTATGTCAAAAATGTTGTAGAATCCAAATTATAATGTTGCCATAGAGCAGTTAAGTAATATTGCTTCATAGAACAGTTTTAGGCTTCATGCAAAAGAGCAATCAAATTCATTGCTAGAAGATTTGTGGTCCAAGAACCTGTCGCAATTAGTTTGTGTAGTTAATCTTGTTTGCATTTATACTTGTGTCTCTTGAATCTAGAAAAATGCTTGCTAGTGTTTAAATGGTTTTTGCTATTAGTATCCATCGCAGTAAGAGTACTATATATTGTTATTCTTTTAGAAAAAACAAAGACATGTTTTTTGTTTTCTAATGAAAGCTTTTTACATGGTGCAATGCTTTTGGTTGGAAGAAAAGAGGTCGTGTAGCAGCCCAGCTGTGGCAAATTATTGAAGCTAGTAGTAGAAGGTGATTTTCTAGAATGAACCTTCTCCTTTGTTTAAAATTGCATATAGCAGACAAAGAAAAAGGTTGATTCAAGATTCTCACTATATTGATTGTACTTGTAATCATATTGTTGCTTTTTGTTACAAGGAAAATCTTTGCAAATGGGTATTGTGAGTGGCATATGCTATATGGTTCATAAAAATTAAGCAGCTAGGGTTCAAAAGTAGATCTTTGTTTCAAAAAATGAAGCTTTTAAAATTTTGAGAGTTCGATTCTGAATCCATATGCATACTTTGATTAAAACTACTGGCTAAAGGTACATAATTCATTAATGCAAAATCAATGGATTTAATGGCATCTAGCTAGAGGCGAGGCTGTTTGGATTGCTAATTAGTCTTTGAATATATAACAATTAAAAGAGATAAATAAGTATAATTATCCTTGGCCACATTTCACATTTTGACCTTTCAATCAAAGTCAATTAACAAAGTAGCAGTTAGACCTACAGAAGGTTCAAGGACTATGCTGCTAGAAAAACAAATTTTGGACAATGGCTAGACAATTTGTTGAAATTGCTTTAAAAACTTTGAAGCAAATGCATTTTTGCTTCTTTTTGCTTTCATTGTACATCTTAAATGGAAGTTGGGTTTTGCATTGTTACAATGCATTTGGATACTTTGGTTGTAAAATCATAGTTTAGATCATTTTAAGTGTTATCGATTCAAACCTTCCCTTGAAATACCAAGGATTCATCTAAATCTTGGATGCAACGTACAGTTGTCTATAATTATCCTTGGTCACATTTCAGATGTTGACCTTTCAATCAAAGTCAATTAACAAAGTAGCAGTTAGACCTAAAGAAGGTTGAAGGACTATGTTGATAGAAAACCATATTTTGGACAATGGCTAGACAACCTGTTGAAATTGTTGTACAGACTTTAAAGCAAATGCATTTTACCTTCTGTTTATTCTCATTGTACATCTTAAATGGAACTTGGGTTTCACACTGTTGCAATGCATTTGGATAGTTTGATTGTAAAATCATAGTTTAGATCAATTTAAGTGTTATTGATCCAAATCTTTCCTTGAAATACGAAGGATTCATCTAAGTCTTGTAGGCAATGTACAACTGTCCTATAAAGAGAGCTTTGGAACCAATGAGCTGTCATCAAGGATAGAGGAATACTGTCAAATATTATGGTTATTGTCCTCATAGGCACACGTGCAAAATATGGAAGCATATAGAAAGCAAGTTAACTCTTCAATAATCCCATGAAACATAGTCTTTGTATGCATCCATGCATACAGGTTTGCATGTATATATGTGTGCATGTAATTATGTATATATGAATGCATGTATCTATGTAGCCATGTATGTATGTGTGTATATAATAGATTACTGTTGCATTTGATTTAAATGCTTTTTTGTGGATGGCACCTGCTAGCCATCCAGTCATATTGTGGTTGTTGTGCATATTGCTTTTAAAGATATATGAACTCAATTTCGTGAGTTATATTTCATATTGGTAAATTGGCATTTATCTGTTTTTGGAACCCATGGGAGTGGCTTTGTGAATCGTGATTGTTTTAAAGTGCTTGTGAAAATGCATATGCATAGCTTCATTGATAGCTATGTGCTTTGATGCATATATGCAAATTTATAGGATTCATTGCTATCATGTAAAGGACACATAAATATTCATTCCCCAGGCCCATGTAGTCATTTCAATATGAGCATATATTAAGGGATCTATTGATACATGGAAATGTGCATCCATGGATACATGAACACATATATAGTTGTAAGCGCATGATCGTGTATGTATGTGTCCGTGTATATATGTATACATCCATGCATGTATCGATCCATGTGTGCATTGAAGCATGTGTGCAACTATGTGTCTATGAATACATTTTATCCAATTATCAGTGTCAATTAATAGAGTAGCACCCGTACCTAGACAGTGTTCAAGGATTGTGCTGATAGAAAACCATATGCATATCAATATATTAGAGAGCATGTATCTATGCATAGGTGTGTGTAGATGCTGATTCTTCTGAATTTTGGTTGCATGTCATTGCATTAAACAATTAAGAATAAGTACTAGGTAGTTGAAGTAAAATTACCCCATTCAGTTAGTAGATCAATTTTTCTTAGCCCTTTACATGTGAACTGAGAGTTTTGAAGCTTTTGTTGTTCATTGGCAGTCTTTGAAGCTTAAATGTCATAGTATATGTAGCATTTTACCCAATAGCTCTATCATTCATGATGATTTAGTCAAACTTGTTCATATTTCCTCATTCATCCTTGTATTGTCCCATATCTAAACAATTAGGCAATTGCTAGTTAGCCTTTAAGTACATAGCAATTCAAAGAAAGAAATGATTGCAATCAGCCTTGTGTACATTTGAACTATTAATCAAAGACAATTAACAAACTAGCCCTAGAAAACCATGTTCGTATTAATGTGTTGAATACCATTTTTTTATGCATGGGTGTATATGTATGCTATGAGTTGTGATTTCTACCATTGGGTTGCACTTACTATTACTTGTACAGCCAAGCGATATGCAAGTACAATTCATAGTTCATAGCATCCAGATACATTCAAGGACAAATACAAATCAAGGTTGTTAGCATCCTGATAAGAAAGATGATGAGATACATCCAATTAATGTATGTCACAATATCTTATAAACAATAATTCCTATCAAACACAGATGAAACCTTCGCATTTCAACGAAAAATTCAAATAAACAATACTAAAAGTAGTTTAAAATATGAATTTATAATCAAAGTATACAACTGCCTTAAAGCACTATGAAACCTTGCTTGCATTTCTTGTTTCAAACAGACTAAAAACCGAAAAGCAATATTACTTAGCTGCTCTATGGCAACAATGTAATTTGGATTCTACAACATTTCTTCACATAGTTTTTTATAACCCCATGATACAGGAATAGTAACGATGACATCTGACAAAATTTTTATGCTTGTCAGCAGGAAAAAGGTTTCTACTACATTCTTTACGCTTCCATTGTTTGCATTTATGCCTACGAGGACAACAACCATGACTTTTAATAGAATCCCACAATCCTTTGTGCTTTCATGACAACGGAAAAGCTCAAAGCAACACACTATTGACTCATTGTTGAAAAGCTCTCATTATCGTACACGTAGACATAATTTTGGTTCCAAAGCCCTCTTTATGGGACCACTTTGCAACAATTAGAAAAATACAAACTCTATAGGGCTCACATGCATGAAGTAAAATGAATAAGAGGATTTCTACATAATACGTATCAAATGCAGATGAAACCTTCGCATTTCAACAAGAAATTTGAATAGATAACACTAAAAGTAGTTTCATATATGGATTTATGCCTACGAGGACAACAACCATGACTTTTAATAGTACCCCTCTATCCTTTATGCTTTGATGACAATGGAAAAGCTCAAAGCAACACACTATTGACTCACATGCATGAAGTAAAAAGTAGTTTAAAATATGAGTTTATGGCTATGAGGACAACAACCAGAACTTTTAACAGAATCCCTCTACCCTTTATGCTTTGATGGCAACGGAAAAGCTCAAAGCAACACACTATTCACTCGTAGTTGAAAAGCTCTCACTATCACACGTTTTTACATAATTTTGGTTCCAAAGCCCTCTTTATGGGACCACTTTGCAGTAGTCAATAATATACAGACTTTATAGGACTCACATGCATGAAGTAAAATGGACAAGAGGATTTCTACATAATACCTATCAAACGCAGATGAAACCTGTGCATTTGAACAAGAAGCTCGAATAAATAATACTAAAACTAGCTTAAAATATGAATTTATAGTCAAAGTACAACAATGTCTTAAAGTACTATGAAACCCTACTTGCATTCCTGTTTGCATGTACTTGGTTTAAACATTTAATTATTGGTTCCTTATAATGGAATGAAATGAACTTGGACAGATGGAAATAGAATTACCCCATGGAATTGGAACATCAGTGTTTGCATGCCTTTAACATGGTTGCAGATTTGCATGCATGAGACTTATTTGAATCTCAAATGTCATAGTATATGTGGCATATTAGCTAGTTGGCTTAACATGATAGCTTTCAAACAAGTTAATTCAGTGATCAATCAAGCTAATTGGCTGATGAATTAATTGTGTTCCATGGTTAGTCATAGCTAATTATTGGTCGTCTTTATCCTCCAAATCAGTTAAATCAATGTTGCTTATTCACATTCACAGATACACAATCTTTCTAAACATTTTGTGTGCTTTTAATATGAAAAAGAGCTTTACAACAGGATATGTACATTCATCTAAGGATCATAAGGCGTAGATTTTCTGGTAGATATAATGGTTTGTAATGCTATCATGAATATGCATACCAAATATAGAAGCACAAGCAAAAACATTTAAACTGTTTGACAGAATTCCTCGAAGAAATGTTGGCTCTTGGTGTGTAGTGAGTGCAAATTATGCAAAGAAATATTTGTCAGAGAAGGATTTTTGTAAGCATTCAAGCAAATCAACTAAATAGCTGATCAAGTTAACTGTGAATGAAGTTACTTGACTAGTCAATGAAACTAGTTCAATGATAGATCAGTTTTCTTGAATAGTTAATTATAGTTAATTAATAAACATCTTTGTACACGAAACCAATTAAACCAATCATGGCCATTCATATGCAAAAAAAGGAATTTCTTGAAATAGCTTTATAGACAAGGAAGCAAATGCAATTGCTAAGTGGAAACCCAAATTACAAAATCCTCGCCAACATCTTCCTTTCTGTTTCTTGTGCTACAAATATTCAACAGGCTATAGCTGTCCACATTAATATGTATCTATGCATGTAGCCATCGATATATGTATCTATGCAGCTTCTATACATGTATATTTAAGCATTTATGTTTCCAGCTATGCATCTATCTATCTATCCATGTAAGTATGTTTCTATGTATTCTTCTACCTATAGATGCATCCATGCATATATGTATCTGTGTTTTTATGTACAGATGTATACATGCATCTATCCATGTATGTGTCAATGTATCTATGAATACATCTATCCATAGGTACATGTAACTATGTATCTATGGATACCATGATAGATGTCCACATCCATGTATCTATGGATACATGTATCAAGTACCTTGGTCCCAGGTCTTGACTCTACAACAACAACATTTCCTGTGACTACACAGATCTACAGAATAACAAAAAATGAAGCGCTCAAAGTAATCACAATTCATTTCTAGTCGCTAAAATCTATATTACATGATAAACAAGCAAGAAATTTTGAGTAGATGAAGGTCATGAACATTGAACCAATAGTAGGACAGTCACCACAACATTTAAGTTAACCTATGGTGTAGATTCTCTTTTCCATTATCAATTTTATTCCCAATTTCATCCATGAAGAACTTTGTCAACCTGTAGATCCTGCTATTAGCCATCACTTTGATCCATTATGTCCATTTCTTTTATCAATGAATTCCATATCTTTGATCCATGAAGAACTTCTTCAACCTGTGCATCCATGAATTCTATATCTTTGAGGATATTCTCCATGGATGAAATTGGGAGTACAATTGATAATGGAAAAGAGAGTGTTGAGCATAGGTTTACTTAAATTTTGTGGTGACTGTCATACTGTTACTTCAACATTCATGACCTTCATCTACTAAAAAGTCCTTGCTCATTTATACCTTGTTATTTAAACCTGTGATATTGCATTGCATATGTCTCATGTTCTTCACCTTGAAATGTCGATACTGAAATATAGTAATAGAAAGTAATCAAGTAATTATAGTAACACAAAATAATTCCAATAAAAACTAATCAAGAGTAATACAAAATACTTTTTAACACCCTGTGTGTTACAACTGTCAGTGAGTTGTTGTTTTTACAACAATGTGTGTTTTACAATCTACAGTTTAACAAAACAGTACTCAAGAATTAAACAAGAATAGATAGCAATAAAGAGTGATAAAAAATATAGTAATAAACACTAACAAACAACAATACAAATTCTAAATTCATCCAACTGTAGTGTTTGAAAAGACTAATGGAAACTCAAATTCAATGTTTTAGTTTCCATTTCTCATTTAACAAGTCTTCTAACAGCCTAATCAGATTCACTCTTTAAATTTTATTTCTTTACTTTTCTGCCCTCATTGGAATGGCAGGGGAATCATATGTGAAGCCACTGAATAACCCTTCCATGATTTGGTGGAACTGGTGTGGGGTGATTTCATGAAAGCTCAAGTGTCATAGTATATGTAGCATAGCAGCTAATAAGTCCATCTCACATTTTGCTGATGACAATTTAATTTGTCTCATCTGTCTCTGAACCATTGATCAAAGTCAATTAACAAACAAGTCAATCTTGCACTTGACTCATGCAAATTAAGTCAATTCTATCATTAATCATAGTAGTAGCAAACAAATGCTTATTAGATGATGTCATTGTTGAAACCCTATTTGCATTTTATGTTTGCATGTGTCTGGTTTAAACATTTAATTATTGGCTCTTGATAATGGAATGAAATGAACTTAGACAAATGGAAATAAAATGACCCCATGGAATTGGAACATCTATGTTTACATGGCTTTAACATGATAACAGATTTGCGTGCATGAGACTTATTTGAAACTCAAATGTCATATTGTGTGTGGCATATTAGCTAGTTGGCTTAACATGATAGCTTTCACGCAAGTTAACTCAGTGATCAATCAAGCTAATTGGCTAATGAATTAATTGTGTTCCACAGTTGGTTATAGCTAATTATTGGAAAAGCTGTTAAATGCCATAGATGAAATAATATGAATAAAATTCTAGTTTCTGGTTTTCCTTGAAATGCAATAAAAAAACTGCTATAAAGGCATAAGACAAGGTTGTGTAACATATTGCCATTCCTTTATCTAATTTATTTGGACACAAATGCTTTACACATTTGATTGCAACAGTAACATGTCTACGAAAATGGGACAATAGAGATCATAATTCAATAGTTTTTAGTGTGAGTATATATGTATCCTGATACATATAAGCTCGATCTGGTATTTATGAAAACAGTTGCTGTGCAGTGAAAGAGCTTATTAGTGTTACTATATGCGATATCCATATAACATGGTAAATTGGTACAAGACTACAGTGGCACATCCATAAATACATGGATGCATGTATACACAGTTGCATATAGGGATACATAGAAGCTTAGATGAATAGTTAATTATAGTTAATTAGAGAACATCTTTGTGCACCAAATCGATTAAACCAATCATGGCCATTCATATGCAAAAAAAAAATGAGCTTCTTGAAAAGGCTTTATAGACAAGGAAGCTAACGCAATTGTAAACTAAAATTGCAAAATATTCAGCAACATCTTTCCTTTCTATTTCTTATGCTACACATATTCAACAGCCTATAGCTATCCATATTAATTGTATCTCTTTGTCTATGTTGAAGCTATTTGTTTATTCTATTGCTTTTGCTATTATTTCATGAAAGCTCAAATGTCATAGTATATGTGGAGTAGCAGCCGATAAGTCCATCTCACATTTTTCTCACGACGATTTAATTTGTCTCATCTGTCTCTGAACCATTAATCAAAGTCACTTAACGAACAAGACAATCTTACACTTAGCTCGTGCAAATTAAGTCAATTCTATCTTTTACTCATTAATGAAATTAACTAGTCAGTTTAACAAGATAGCTTTGAAACAAGTTAGGTCAATGATCAATCAAGCTGTTTGACTGATAAGTCAATTGAGTTAAATAGTTGGTCATAGTGATAGCAAACAAATCCTTGTTTGATGATGTCATTATTGAATTTTCTTTTGTGTCCCTGGCTGCACTTTTGCTATAGCTTGAAGCAATGATGCTTCATGGTTTTGATGATGTCATTGTTGAATTTTCTTTTGTGTCCCTGTCTGCACTTTGGCTATAGCTTGAAGCAATGATGCTTCATGGTTCAAGTATTAAGTGTTATTGAAAACCTTTCTTGACTTACATTCATTGATTTAAATCTGTTTGGAAACCATACTTGCAGTGGTTCTTTAGGCTTGATGCAAAACAACAATATAGTTAAAATGCATAGCAAAAGCCTGTAGAGAACCATGTTTGCACTTGTGCATTTGGAATTCAGGAACCTATGATAAATAGACTACTAGGTTAATCTATTTCCAACTGATACTTGTTTCCATTCAATCTAAAAATAAACTAGCTGGTGTATTTTGATGTTTGGACTATTAGTATCCATTACACTATCACTGTCATCCATTGCAATTATAATTTTGGCAGTTGTTTGCACAAATGTGTTTTCATGCATTGTGAAACCCAACTTGCACTTCTGGGATAAAATGAAGCAAAATAGATAAAAGTAGCAATTTGTTGCCTTGAGTAACTTGTCTCTTGGTATTCATTCAATGAGCACAAGCGCTCTTGCTCTGTCACTATAAACGTCCCCTTTCTATTGATAAAAGCTGTCAGTTTTCTAGCCTATGTCTTTGCTTAAATTTATTTGTATATGTCATCTTGTTCCAGACCACTTGGATAAACTGTTTTCTATAGTGACAATTTTATTGGCTCGTAGCGTCAAGGCAAGAATACTCATGCATTTGGTTGAAATGCTTTTATTAGTTCCTGCTGGTAGGCATAAATACTTATGCATTCACTCGGAATGCATTTAACTGCCAGCATTGACCAATCACATTTCGCCATTTAACATATTACTTATTTTTTTGTATAGTTTGAATTTAGAGAGCTATTTTATATACTGGAAATTTAGCATTTATCTATTTTTCTATTCATCCAAGTAGCTTTATAAATCATTTGCATTTTAAAATTTTTGGGAAAATACGAACGCATAAATTGATTAAATAAATTTAAGCAAAGGAATAGTTTAAAAGTTTGCGGCTAGAGGTACGTAGTCCATGAATGCAGATTAAATGCATTAAAATATCAGGAAACTATGAGCACAAAAATTGATTAATTAAAATTAAGCAAAGGCATAGTTTATCAAGGTGGCGGGTAGACGTACGTAGTGCATGAATAAAAAATAAATGCATTGAATGGCATGTGGCTCGAGGTGAAGGCACTGGGATGGCTTGGAGGCCACGCGTGGCCAGGGTAATTTGGTCATTTAATATAGAGTTAAGTTACTTGGTATGCATTTCTATTACTTTGCGTGTGTTGTTTTTGTCTTCTGTAGGCTCTTGTTCTGAGGAAGAGTTTATAGCGACTGAGCAAGAGATGTTACAGTTGCAGGGCCCAGACCTAGAAACAAGTTACTTGAGATGATAATTTGTTACTCTCCACAGTTCCTTTCCATTAAAGTGCATTGGGAGGCTGTGTTTCATAGTGCTTTAGTTCACTATCACTATCACTTTCAGCCTAATGTGTCAGTGCATGTATGTATGTATGCAGGTTCCTATGCGCATATGCATTTCCCTATGTGCATATCTATGTAGACATTTGTAGATGCATATATGCATGTATGCATGTGACTCTAGATATATCTATGCATATATGTATTTATGCATATATATATGTTTGTATAGATGCATCGATGTGTATATGCATGTAATCATGTGGATGCATATATGTTTATGTCCATTGATGCATTAATCTGTCTTTACATGGATGTATCTGTATATATATATACATATGTATACATATATGTGTGTGTCGATATGTCTTTTCTGCAAAAGAGTTTATAGTGACAGGGCAAAGGTTGTCATGGTTCCAAAAAAGGACACTTGCAGACCAGCTATTCTAGGCAATAAATAGTTTCTTTCATCAGTTTTCTTTTATTTTAATATCCATAAGCACATTGGGTTTCACAGTGCTCAGCCTATGCTGTTTTTCAAAGACTAGTTCCTTAGACATGCAATTGTCTTTTGTCCAATGTAGAATGTGAGAGATTAACAATAACTTGGCACTTATATGCTCTCTAAATATTACATATCTTCAATTACTGCAGAATTGTTCCATAGTGCAAGCTTTAAAGCCACTGTTCTGTTAGCATGTTCCATAATAGGACCTTACAAACAATATGAGCACAATGTGTTAAGAGCACTTTACAAACTGTCAACCAAATGTAATTTACATAAAATCCTAAGCTCCACAATTGCTTTCATCTCTCTCATTGTCATTAAAGCATAAAGCAAAGAGGATTTTTTCGCAACTTCTAATTTTTGTACTTTTACACGATAATTCACTTTATTCATTAATGAATCAAATTATCTTAATTAATTGATTTTATTTTTCCTTTTGTCATTTCATATCTAATTAATTAGATAACTGTTGAATAGTATTTATATTCATAATAATTAAAACAAAGAAATAATTATAACTATCCTTGTGCACATTTGGCCAATCAAACAAAGTCAATTAAAAAATTTGATTCCACTTATTCACTGATAGTATTGGCATACAATTTCCTTGAAAAGTCTTGAAAAAGAGGATTACTCAGACACCAATAAGGATTCTGATTTGTAACATTCCTATCCAAATCATCTTCATTCAATAGGATTTTGTGGCATACATTAATTGGATGTATCGCATCATCTTTCTTATCAGGATGCCAACAACCTTGGTTTGTATTTCTCCTTGGGTGTATCTAAATGCCATGAGTTATGAATTCTACTTGCATGTGGCTTCATTGCACAAGTAATAGTAAGTGCTACCTAACGGTACAAAATAAACTTATGCATATGGAAATAAAATGACCCCATTTAGTTAGAAAATCAATATTTACATCGCTTTCACTGTTAAGTGATAGCTATTTTGGCATTAAACAATAGCTAGAATTTTTTTTTACCAGAACTTAACAATGCTAGCACAAGTCTATGTTGTTTTTTGGCTTAGTATTGATTAGTTGTCGTGGCCTATTTACACTTTTTTAGGCAGTTAAGCAAATATGGGATCTATTCCATTGATTGCTCTTAAAGAGCTTATACCACCATTGCAATAATAGAATTACCCTGGTGCATGCATATGCAAAAAAATGTTCTATATTATAGGGTACACAAATAGCAATAAGTATTTAGAAATTATAAAATGCAATTTGCATTCTAAGAAACAAAAGTTCTTACTTGGATTGTTTCTTGTTTAAAAGAATTTGCATAAGAATTTTGTTTTGTTTTTATGAATAGCATAGTATATGTTACTCACTGTACTCATTTGTCTAAATTGTCCTTGTGACAGGGATCAATGCTTTCAACTGTATTTAAACAATCACACACAAACTACACTGGGAAAAATTGCTTGTCCCTATCACAATTTGGACATTTTTACAAGTATACTTGATCATTTGATAGCAGATTACAAGGTCAATTTTCCAAATTGTCTTTTTGCTTTTCTTGAAATGCAATTGAAATTCTTCAATATAATAACTGCATAAAGTTCTTTTCCATGTATTCATTTTTCCATCTTGTATTCCTCATTTCTTTGAACATAAATGATTTAGAGGACTGCATCCACATATACAAACAGGAAAATGCATTTACACAATTGCAATAGTAATTTGTCTTCGAGCAATAGAACAGGTTTTTCTTATGTGTTAATAAGTTATACTTCCTCTATACAATATCCATATAATAGAATGAACTACTAGCATCCAATTTTTAAACCCTGGTTGTAGTTTCGAATAGCCTTTTGAGTCATAAGTCTTTGTTTTATGTCAACTGGTTTTTACCTATATGCATTTAAGGCAGTTTTTTTCATACGACTGCTTATATCTGTGGCAAGTTGTTGTGCAATGTGCAAGTTAACATGTGTTTAATCTTCCTGTTTTACAAATAAAAGCCTACAAAGTTAATTTCAAAAGCTGACATGGCACATGAGTACAATGAATGATGTACTATGTCACTCATAGACATGATGCAATATTTTTCCATGGTCTTGCTTACATGCAAAATGACATTAACCATAGTTTTTTTTGCTCACATTGCCAATTACACTATGTGCTTTAAACCTCTAAAGTAAAAGAAAACTGAGGAAAGAAACTATTTATTGCCTCAAGTAACCCGTTTCTAGTTCTGGATACTGTAACTATAACAAAGTCTGCTCAATCGCTATAAAATCTCCTAGAACAAAGACTTCTAGAATAAAAAAACAATATGCACAAAGTAATAGTCATGATTAACAGCTGACTTAAGTCTATAACAAATGAACAAAGCAACCTCGCTATACATGTCCACCAAGCCATTCCAACAGTTTCTCATCCACACGCATGCTATTTAATGCATTCACTTTGCATGTATGCACTGTGCGCCTGCACCTCTGAGTTTCAATCTCTTCTTTTAATTATTTAATCAATCTATTCCTTCACTTTTGCTTAATGGGCCTATGCTTTTTCATTTTCCTCAAATTTTTTAAACACAAATGATTTTAAAAGCTATTCCCACAAATAGGAAAAGCCATAGATCTTCTTTGATCAAACAATGCTTTTGCATTTCCCTGATTTTCTTTAAACAGAAAAGATTTGTAAAACTATTCTCTACATGCCACTTAATTCATGTTTATCTGAATAGCTTTTAAAATCATTTGTTCTTTGAAAAAAATCAGTTGCTTACAAGTACATAGAAACAAAGGAATCCAATTACACAAAACATTTAAATAACATAGACTGAGATTGACAATGTGAGAAAAAAGATTCTTGTCGACCAAATGTTGCATGTAAACAAGGCTACCTGAAAATATTGTTTTGTGTTTGTGGCACTGAAAGTATACATCATGCATTGTACTCATTTATCCACTTTGGCAATGTAACAGGAATAAGTACATACAATCCTGCTGGGGGACAATGGATATCAAGGTCAGGTTGAAGAATTAATACTATTTTCCCCTTGTGCTTCTATTAAATTGTTTGCTGTGTGGTATGTTACATAAGCTTCTGCTACTACTCAAGATCCATTTTCCAACATATGTAGAGATTATTAACTTCCAAGATCCTCGACAACATGATTAATGCTATCGAATGCTATTGAGTAAAAGCACATAAGCGACGATGTAAATAGTTATAGATTTTGTAATCTAGCTACTAGCATTAGATGCTATTCATACCCAGCATTTGCTATTCCCAAACACATTAGGTTACACGAGCAACAAAGAAAATGATAGACGTTGACACCTATGAATTAACAAAACGCCCCCAAATATCAAACATTGACTACGTACTTAAGGGCGAGGGACTTTGCAGATTGACTGCTTTTGCATACAATGTTGGTGATTGTTTGTTTGATTCATTACAGCTATTGCTTAACAATCGTTACACATCAATTCAACTATGAAATGGAGCTATAGATTACTTCTTGAATTGCCTTCAAAACAAGCACAAAGAAGCAATAAAATCATACAACTATGAACTAGACCCTGATACTCTATATACATTGCACAAAGTACATGATCCACAAACATATTTCCGCAGAATGCGCTTATCTGCAAATCCACAAGCAGATCGCACAGAAAGTGGATTGTGGGGTGACCTGTTTTGCATTCACTGGATATCCAAATGGTTGAATATACAAATATCCCTTTGGTCAAGAACAATAGCAAGAAGGTACTTACAATTCAATAGTTCTGATTACACAGAATCAATCTCTATACTATTTCATGACATGGATTCTTTAAATGGACACTTTGAACCATTGCTAACAATTGAAACACAAAACATAACTTCAAAACAACCCATAAGTTCACATGAAATAAAAAAACTGTGCACAAAGTATCCTCAAATATCAAACATTGACAATGTCCTTAGAGCTGAAGGCCTTTGTAGATTAAGCACATTTGCATACAATGTTGGTGACTATTTTTTTGATTCACTTCAAGTGCTACTTAACAACCAGTACACCTCAACTCAATTACGCAATGGAGCTATAGATTATTTTTTGGCTTGCTTTCAAAAAAAGGACAAAGAAGCAATTAAATCATATAACAATGAACTAAATACTACTACTCTATATACATTGCACAAAGTACATGACCAAGAAACATACTTCCGCAAGATGCGATTGTCCGCATGCCCGTGCATAGACCATAGCGAGCGTGGATTGTGGGGTGACTTGTTTTGCATTCACTGGATATCCAAATGTTTAAAAGTACAGATAAGCCTCTGGTCATTGACAACATCAAGGAAGTACTTAGATTTCAATGATTCTGGATATACAAAATCAGTCTCTATACTGTTCCATGATACAAACCCTTTGGCTGGACATTTTGAGCCGCTTCTAAGAATCAAAGCCCAAAATCTAACTCGCCCATGCTCTACAAGCTTACTCCGACTAAAAAAGTTGATCAGAAATCGTCCACAATACAAAAATACTTACTTGACTAAGCCACATGCTTTGCCTAAAAACAAGGAAAATTTGATACCATTTGTCATAGCAACAATTTAAAACATAAATCAACAATAAGACTTAATCACCTGAAGAACTTGATTAGAAAAGAAAAACAAAAAGAAAGTGTACCTAGCAGCCCAAAGAAAAAAAAAACATTGACACCAATAGAAATTTATAAAACAACAATACAAGATACACCAAAATACCCATGTGCAATTTGCCAAGTGCTCTGTCTGAACAAGGACATCAGGATTTTCAAAGAAAAACAAAAACAGTTATACTGTAAGCTACTACAATCAGATTCCTTACAATTCACAGATCTCATATGCAATGTATGCTACTTTGCATTGAAACAGTCCACTATTCCAAAGTATGCTACGCCACAGAAAATAAGAACTAATAGACCATTGTGCTATGTACAAAATTTAACTCATCTAGAAGAACGACTTGTCTCACTTAGAATTGCATTTGCACAAATTTGGGAACTAGGGTTCAAAAGGTCTCAAATAGGCCTAACAGGTTCTATTATAAATGTCCCTGTTGACATGAACATTGTACAAAAAGCATTACCACAATCAATTAACAACACACAAACAATTGTTGTTTCATTGAAAAGACGCTTGAAATACAAAAATGCATTTCAAAAAGGCATGGTGCGCCCAAATGTCATCATGCAAGCTTTGACTCAATTAACAAGGACACCATTATACAAAATGCACGAAGTCCACATAAACCAAGATTGGCAAGAAGTTCTCCAATGCACTGAAGAAAACGAAGACAATAGTCCACAAAATACAAGTGAAACAGAATCAGACAGTGAAATGGAAAATGAAAACCCATCAGACACATTGATACATGGATTCACTGAGTCTAGAAGTATCCATAACATGGAGGACAAGATTATTGAAATTGCACCTGCAGAGAACAAGTATCCAATTGGAATATTTAAGGACATCTATGCTGAAGAAATGAATTTCCCAACTTTATTCTTTGGCAAACCATGTGATAATGACATTGTAAAAAACTTTACGTATCAGAAAATAATACGCTGGGAGCTCTTACAGTCCCAAAGACAATTTGCATATCATACAACAAACATTTTTTTCAAAGCTATAAAGGTACTAATACAACAAGTACTGTTTACAATGACAATAAGAATCCACAAGGGCCAGTTAAAAGGGTGAAAGCTATTTGTGAAAGACGTTAAACACAAACCAAACCTAGAAAAAATTCTTAAATCAGATATTGGATACGTTGATTTCAAAAGAATAAGAATCTCTCCAGACTATTCACAACAACTTAAGAAAAATGTATTTGCTATGATTCGACAACTAGGACCACCGACATTTTTCATCACTTTCTCTAGTGCTAAGAAAAATTGGGATCCACTAATTCAAACATTACAAGAGCTGCACAATCTACACCAATCAGCACAAAACCATCAAGAATCTAATCACCCAACACACATTGACAAATTTGAACTAATCAAGAAAGATCCTATCACTTGTGCACGTTACTATAAACCTAGAATCAATGCAATAAAAAAATTGATACTTACAGATGACTCCTTTGGAAATGTCATTGATTACTTCTCAGTCACTGAGTTCCAAAATCGAGGAAATGAACATGATCATTTCCTCATATGGGTTAAAAATGCACCAATCTACACAGAAAAAAATTGACACGGACGTCATAGCTTTTGTTGATAAGTATATTACTTGCAACATTGAAAATTTGGAACCTCCTTTGGCAATGCTACACAAACACCATCATACAAAGAAATGCAAGAGATCAAGAAAATAATTTTGTAGCTACAATTTTCCTTTCCCACCAATGCAAAAGACTGAAGCGATAACTGCAAATGCCACTGAAATCTTTTCAAAACTCCAAAAAGAAAACTATGAAAAAACATTCACTTTTCAAATGTTCTTAAAAGAATTAAACTTAAGTGACAATGAATACATTCAAGCTTTGAGCTCAACATTAAACAGGCCTACGCTTTTCTTACAGAGAAAACCATCACAAATATGGAACAATAGTTTCTCAAGGAAAATTCCAGATCTTTGGAGGGCTAATACAAATGCACAATTTGTCCTAAATGCATATGTTGCTGCTATGTACTGTAGCTCATATATTGCAAAATTAGACAAATCAATGACATATGCATTCAAAAGAATACGTAGAGACCACAAGCAAGACAATATTGATGCGATCCGAATGGTGAGTAAACTTGGAAATGCCATGCTTAACTTGCAAAAAATGTCATCACAACAAGTTGCACATATTGTTCTGTCATTGCCATTAAATTACAGTTTAAGAAAATGTATATTCATTGATACACGATTTGACAATGATCACACATTTATACTCAAATCTGTTAAACAATTGAGCAATGAGCCAGATGAATCAGAAAACGTTCTTGCGAAATCTATTATAGACTACTACTTAAAACGCCCTGAAACAATGATGGACATATGTCTTGCAGAATTTTTTTCAAGATACAATAAATACGGTACTCCGATTGAGCCAAAGGCCAAACCCAATTTGATACGGTTTATCAATTTCAACAAACACTTTGATATAGAGAATCATTGTAGAGAGCAATTGGTTCTGTATGTTCCATTTATCATTAATGAGCATACACTCAAACAAAACTTTGACTCTTGGGAACATGCATACATGTACCATGGACAAACCATTCAAAAAAATAGTGCAAAGTTCATCCACAACACAAACTCTGCATGGGGTGACATTGACAAAGCTATAAATGATGTTCAGTCTCTTGAAGATGAAAAGCTCATTGACCTGCCAATGCAAGCAAAGCTTTCCCATAAAGAACTATATGACATTCAAACAGACCTTCCAAACATAGGTGATTCTAACCCAAATACCACGTACTCCAATGGATTTGAAATTACAAAGCACCCACAGATTACAAATAACAATGAATACTACAAATTAAGATGAATGTTAAATAAAGAACAACAAGCAATTGTTAAGGATGTTCTCATAAAAAAGATGAGAAATCCACAAAAGCCATTGCTCTTGTTTTTGACTGGAGGAGCTGGACCAGGAAAGACTTTTACAGCAAAGGCCATCTACCAAGCTCTCATTCACATGTATAGCAATTATGTTGACAATAATCCAGACAAACCCAAGGGCTTATTAATTGCATATACAGGTAAAGCAACATATAACATAGGCGGATTCACATTACATTCAACATTTCACATACCATTTAATACATCAGAATTCCTGCCACTAAACACTGAAGTACTTGACACTATGTCAAAGCACTATGATCAATTGCGCATACTTCTTATAGACGAGATATCATTAGTTGGCTCAACATTTCTACAGTATATTGATAGAAGACTACGAGACATAATGCAAATTCCTATAGCATACTTTGGGAACCTTGACACCATATTTTGTGGTGACCTTTACCAGGCACAACCTGTCCTTGACTATGTGGTTTTTGAAAATAGGCCTACTCCAATTGAATTAATGCCTTATAGTTTCTGGAAAGACCACATAAAATGCTATTCATTAGTGACTACCATGAGACAAAAAAATGGAATATTTATTTCAATCCTTAATAGACTACGAGTAGGCATTCAAACAACTCATGACATAGACTATATCAACAAAATTTGCTTTCGTCCTGTACCATTAGATCCATTGCTTCCACATCTTTTCTATAGGAGAATAGACGTTCAAGAACATAACAACAAAATGCTATCAATCATTCCAACCCAAATGATTGTGCTGGATGCGATAGATGAAGTTAACGAGGACCTTAATGCAATACGAGTGTACAGTCACACAACAACACTCCCATCACAAATATGCTTGAAACCAAAAATTCTTGTTGAGCTTTATGCAGGCAATTACAATGTTCAAGATGGCCTCGTCAACGGTTCAGATGGAATTTTTAAAGCATATACATCACAAAACAATATTGATATTGTCTGAATTAAATTTAATGACCCATCAATTAGACATCAGCAGCGCACAAAACTAGCACACTGCTATTCTACTATCATTGACAAAGACTGGGTGCCTATACAACGCATTGCTAGGCCAATCCAGAAAATAACAATAAATAAGAAAATTACAACTAGAAAAAAATTCCCAGTACAAGTAGCATGTGCACGAACCATACATCGATCCCAAGGATTAACAATGGAGACATTGGCTTTTGATCCCACAGACATTAGACAGCATGGACTAACCTATACAGCTCTATCACGAACAAAATCAATAGAATCATTATTCCTGTTACAACCTTTAACTTCAAAGTTAAAGACAAAATACAACTAGAAATGTCTCGTCTTCAGACATATGCACAATGGTAACTTGGTAATCTAAGCACATGTTCAAAAAAAAAATCACATATGCTCCTATGTACATTGAACACTCGTAGCTTGAAAGCACATGCAGAAGACATTGTCAATGACTATAGCATAATGCAATCTGATATCTTGTGTCTCCAAGAAACACATATGCATCCCTTTGAGCTAAATACCTTGCTATAGAATTTTGATAGATCCTCTGTACATAACATACATGGCATAGCAACTTTAACCAAGAAACATTTACTCCTATCAAAAACAACACAACATCAAACCTCAAATATTGAATCTATCACATTAACAATAATGCTATATAACAATGAACTCAATGTTTGTAATATTTATGCAAGACCTGTAACTGCCATAGATGAAGTAATCGCAATCTTGCAAATAATTATTGGATCCACAAATTCAGAAAACATGTTGTACATTTTAGGCGATTTTAATGTCGACATGTCTTCAAAAAGTAGAAGAAAAAAAATGCTTCACAGTTATATGCAACAGAACAACATACAATTTATGTTGAACCAACAACACAGCATGGGCAACTCAGTCATTGATCACATTTGGTCCAACACGACTACAAATATATGCTCTATCTATATATCAGAAGCATATTGGACTGATCATAATCCAATTTTCCTAAAATTGCATATTGCGCAATAGACAAATTCAACTTTATAGAACTTATAGCCTTATATCACTTTTATGCATTACAATGTCTTTTCCGATGCTATATCCATTATTTGCAGGAGATCTATGGATGAAACTAAAAGATAGTCAAAGAAAATGCAAACCACGCAAGAAGAACCAACACAACGGTAAAGTGTTCATAGTATTATTCCTTCATATTGATTCACCCAAATCACAAATATTCAAATAGCATTGTTCCAATTCTTTGCAGGACACCAAAAGATGTATCAAAAAGACAAGCCAAACAGGTGCAAATTGTACAAGAAGAGTCAACACAACGGTAAAGTACTTTGTTCTACAATGTACCTCCATTTTCCCAACTTGCTAATATAAAATTAGCATTCAATTGACATTATCCTTCTTCCTTGTAGGACAAGAGTCAAGAAACCTAGGATTGTTTCAATCGAACAACTAAATGCAAGAAGAGCTGGAGACACCTTCCAAGGTGATGTCCTTGTTGTCTACAAAGCAACATTGGATAAGGCTAACAAAACACGGGAAATACTACGTGCTGATCTGACAGATCACAAAGCAGAAATGATAATCACGTTAAATGTTAGTGGAAACCTTGTGTATCAACATGAGCCTAAAATAGTCCTGGGATCAGCTATTTCAATCTCAGATTTCCAAGTTGCACCTAGAACAACTTATGATAGAGGTGACTGTGATTGCATTCTAATTTTAATAGCCATTAGCACCACTGAAAAACATCCCCCACCTCTGTCAAGAGTACAAATTCATCCCAAGTACGACTATCAGCTAATTGCTTATAACTGTAAATGAGTACCCAGCTGGCAGAATAGCTGCGCTGGTAGTTGGTGCCAGGAAAATGGGTACCCAATTTGCAATTGACATCAAAGATGGCCACACTGACATAGACAGGGCACAGGTATTTCAGTCTACAAAAATTTTACCTCTTCTTTCAGTTTCAAGCTTTTAATGTTCTATATTGGCCTCTATAACAATTTCCGTAACAAAATCTAATCATCTCATTGAATTGCAGCTGCTATTATGGTCAACATATGAGCAACAATACTTTGCACTCGAAGACCAATTGCATACAAATAAAACACCTGCAATGCTTTTCAAGAATGTTGTGAGAAAAACAGATCAAAAGAACACATTTCATACATGTCGATCAACATTCATCTGTACCTTGAATGACAAAAGAAGCTTGGAAAAACTCAACATCCTACTACATTCAACTTTCAAGGTAACAACATTCTTTTTTAAAAATTCTAGTGCATCCAAACTTGTTTTTTTGTCTCCTCTAACAGTTTTGAACCATATTCTATAGGTTTCTGGTACTCTAAAAGCAACAAATGCATTTTCCAATCCATTTCAAGCATGTTGTCCAAAATGAAAATTCAAATTTACTGCTTATGGCACACTCCAAGAAAAAACTGCTCACTGTAAACAATGCAACCAGCAAGTCAATTATACATTTTGTTTACAACTTAAAACTACCATAACAACTTATGTCAATCAAACAATTCAGTCTTCAATTGACCAGGCCACCATGCACCATCTATTGCCCACACTGCAAAGGATCAACTATGAAGACTATATCAAGGACAAGTCAGCAGTGATATTCATCCTACTGGACTTCAGTGCTGAAGGACATTTTAGCCTTGACCAAAACAATGCCATTGTTGAAGCCATTTGCATTGACAAATAGACAAGAAACATCACCAGAAGGTAATAAAGTCATTCATATGTACACTTTCTCTCTTTTGAACGAGTACCTCAAATCACTATCCATACAAACTATGTTTCTAATACATAGCATTTTGTTGCCTTTACAGGAAACTAGGAATAGAGGAGCACATATTTACATTGTTCAGACTTTTACTTTTTTGCCTTTCCACGCTCCAAGACATTTCACTGGGTCTCACATGTTAAAGACAACTTTGGTTTTAAAATACTCTATTTCTATTATACATTTAAACACTTCTATAGGTTACTATGTTAAAGTCTTCTAGAATATGGACATCTGAAACTCTAATTTTGTTTTTGCACCTATCAAGACAATGGTTCTCTATGTACATCTGACATATATGTTCAATAATTATTATCCCTCCATGCATAATGCCATTCAAACTATATAGTTTAAATGTTCCCTTTTGCATTCTGTCCTTCCTAGCTTTTCCAATATTTTCTTTCTGGTTCTTACGTTTCGAAGAATTTATGGTGACCAAGTAGAAGTTGTTATGATTGCACACTCTAGACCCATTAACAAGTTACTTGAGACAATAAATGGTTATTTTCGTTTGGATTTTATCATTTTTATGCTATTACTGTAACCAAGTCTCACGCCTGCTTTAATGCATTGTACTTTATAGTCACTTTTCCATCATGCATTCTAATGTATAGCGTACACTCCTGTATACACAAATCCATATGTTGCTTACGCTGTATATATGCATATTTACATGTATATATGCCTCTATGTCCATATGCACATATGCACATATTCATGTGTCCATGTATTCATCTAAGCTTCTACGTATCCCTGTATGCAACTGCGTATACATGCGTCCATTTACTTATGGATCTGCCACTCTAGCCTTGTACCAATTTATTATGTTATATGGATATTGCATATAGTAACACTAATTAGCTCTTTCACTATACATAGAAATTGTATTCATGAATGCCAGATCAAGCTTATATGTGTCAGGATACATATATGTATATATGTTTTTTACTACTGAGTTATGATATCTATTGTCCCATTTTCGTAGACATGTTACTATTGCAATCAAATGTGTTAAGCATTCGTGTCCAAAGAAATTAGATACAGGGATGGAAATATGTTACACAACCTTGTCTTATGGCTTTATAGCAGTTTTTTCATTGCATTTCAAGAAAACCAGAAACTAGAATTTTATTCATATTATTTCATCTATGGCATTTATAGCTTTTCCAATAATTATTACAAACATAGAGTTCAGTGTTGAATAGTTCTATTGTTCATGTGATTGCTCCAACATTGTTCATGCCAAATTCTATATGTTTTCATATTTTGCATATGTGCCTAGGAGGACATTAACTATAATAGGTCACAAAATTCCTTTTTCCTGTATGCTTTCATCATAGCAAGAAAGCTCAAAGCAATTGCAAAATCTAGGTTTTCATAACACAGGCTTACATAACACAAAAAAAACACACACAAAGTAATAAAAATGCATAGCAAGTAACTTAACTCTATATTAAATGACCAAAGTACCCTGTCCATGCATGTTCACCAAGCCACTCCAGCATGCTCAGCTCCAGCCAGATGTCATTTAATGCATTTAATTTTCATTCATGCATTACGCTTACATTTTCCTGATATTTTAATGCATTTAATCTGTATTCATGGATTATGTACCTCTAGCCACCAACTTTCAAACTATGCCTTTGCTTAAATTTATTTAATCAATTCATGCATTCGCATTTTCCCAAATTTTTAAAACAAAAATGATTTATAAAGCTACTCAGTCAAATAGAAAAATAGATATATGCTATTTTTCCAATATATAAAATAGCTCTCCACATGCAAACTGTACAAAAAAATAAGTAATATGTTCAATGGAAAAATGTGATTGGCCAATGCTGTCGGTTAAAAGCATTCTGGACAAATGCATAGGCAAATTAAAAATACGTTCACAGAAAACAACTTTTCATTCTGAATCCATATGCATACTTTGATTCAAACTAGTGGCTGAAGGTACATAATCCACTGATGCAAGCTCAATGCATTGAATGGCATCTGACTAAAGGGAACACTGTTTGCATTGCTAGTTACTCCTTGAATATATAACAAGGTTCAAGGAAAAAACTCCCATTACCACACATGTTAACATAATTTTCGTTCCAAACCTCTCTTTATGAGACTGCTTTGCAGTAATCATGCATTATGTACATCTACCTGCCACCTTGATAAACTATGCCTTTGCTTAATTTTAATTAATCAATTTTTGCGCTTGCAGTTTCCTAATATTTTAATGCATTTAATCTGCATTCATGGATTACATACCTCTAGCCACCAACTTTTAAACTATTCCTTTGCTTAAATTTGTTTAATCAATTTATGCGTTTGCATTTTCCCAAATTTTTTAAAACGAAAATGATTGATAAGGCTACTCAGATGAATAGAAAAATAGATAAATGCTAATTTTCCAATATATAAAATAGCTCTCCAAATTCAAACTATACAAAAAAATATACATAATTACATGTGCACATATATACATGTAATCCTGTATACATGGATGCATACAGAAACTATGTTTCATGGGATTATTAAAGAGTTCACTTGCTTTCAATATCGTTCCATACTTTGCATGTGTGCCTATGAGGACAATAATTACAGTATCCAGAACCAGCAACCAGTTACCTGAGGCAATAAATACTTTCCTCCCTCAGTTTTCTCTTGCTTTGGAGGTTTAAAGCACACAGTGAGATTGGCAATGTGACCAAAAAAAAATTGTGCCTCGCTTGCTCATTCATTCCAAAGCTCTCTTTATAGCACAGTTGTGCATTGCCTCCAAGACTCAGATGAATCCTTGGTATTTCAAGAAAAGTTTCAATTGGATAACACTAAAAATGATCTAAACTATGATTTTATAATCAAAGTATCCAAATGCATTGAACCAATCCGAAACCCAACTTCCATTTAACATGTACAATGAAAATAAACAGAACGAAAAATGCATTTGCTTCAAAGTTTTTAAAGCTATTTCAACAGATTGTCTAGCCATTGTCCAAAATATGGTTTTCTATCAGCATAGTCCTTGAACCTTCTTTAGGTCTCACTGCTACTTTGTTAATTCATTCTCATTGAAAAGTCAAATTGTGAAATGTTCCCAAGGATAATTATACTTATTTATCTCTTTTAATTGTTATATATTCAAAGACTAATTAGCAATCCAAATAGCCTCCCCTTTAGTCACATGCAATTCAATGCACTAATTTTGTATCAATAAATTGTGTACTTTCAGCCACTAGTTTTAATCGAAGTATGCATATGGATTTAGAATCAAACTCTCAAAATAAATGCACATATAAATGTGTCTTTTTCTTCATTTCATAATGTATCTATGTACCCATAAGTGCATTCATGCATATATATTGTCATCTCTTTATGCATCTGTCTATATATGCATGACTGTATCTATGGGTACATGTATACCTCGATTTATGTATATATGCACCTATGAATTGCATAGACACATCCATGTATATATGCATCTATCAATAACTTCCATGGATACATGTATATATGCATCTATGGACTCATGCACCCATGTATATATGACAGCTCATTGGTTCCAAAGCTCTCTTTATAGGACAACTGTGCATTGCCTCCAAGACTCAGATGAATCCTTCATATTTCAAGAAAAGATTCAAATGGATAACACTTAAAATGATCTAAACTATGATTTTATAATCAAAGTATACAAATACATTGTAACAATGCAAAACCTGACTTTGATTTAAGATGTACAGTGAAAGTAAACAGAAGCAAAAATGCATTTGCTTCAAAGTTTCTAAAGCAATTTCAACAGATTGTCTAGCCATTGTCCAAATTATGGTTTTCTATCGTCATAGTCCTTCAAGTTTCTTTAGGTCTGACTGCTACTTTGTTGACTTTGATTGAAAGGTCAAAATGTGGAATGTCCCCAATGATACTTATACTTATCTCTGTTAATTGTTATATATTCAAAGACTGCTTAGCAATTCAAACAGTCTCCCCTTTGGTCAGATGCCATTCAATGCATTAATTTTGTCTGAATGAACTATGTACCTTTAGCCACTAGTTTTAATCAAACTATGCATATATAAATGTGTCTTTTTCTCCATTTCATTATGTTTCTATGTATCCATAGATGCAACTATGCATATATCGATTCATGCATATCTTGCCATCTCTACATGCATATGTCTATATATGTATGACTGTATCTATGGCTGCATGTATACATTGATTTATGCATATATGCACCTATGAATTGCATACACACATACATCTATATATGTATCTATCAATATTTTGCATGGATACATGTATATATGCATGTATGGACTCATGCATCCATGTATCTGTCTTTGTCTTTGGCCAAATGGCCCCTAATGGCCAAAGTATCCTAGTAACCCATGGCCATCAAGCAATTCGAGCGCCTTCCCCACCAGTCACATGCCATTTAATGCATTTGCTTCAATTATTTTGACCTCTCCATGTCTTTGCATTTTCCTGATATTACAATGCATTTAATTTGCACTACATGGATTACGTATCTCTACTTGCCAGTTTTATAGACTTTTCCTTTGCTTTAATTTATTTAATCAATCTATGCGATCGCATTTCACTGATTTTCAATAAGAACAATAATTTATAAAGCTATTCTGATAAATAGAAATAGCTAAATGCTAATTTTCTAATGGTTATTTATTAGAATAGTGCTAGTTTTCCAACATATCAAAATTAAAAGTTATATGTTGACATACATTCATGCATATATGCATATATGCCTTCATCCATATTTGCATATGCATATGAATACATCCTTCCATGTAACATATGCATTTGTACCTATATCCAAATATGCATACATCCATGTATACATGTGTTCATATCTCCATCTCTCCATGTAATTCTGTTTTCTATGTATACATGTGTCTGTTGATGCATCCATGCATATATCTGTGAATAGATCTATGTATTTCTCTCTCCATGTATTTAATGTTCTCCATTGCATCAACATTTACATGTTCTCTTTTTTATGATCTTCCATATTTATTTTTTCCATAGTATATGCATAAGAACTTCCACTTTGTCTTCTATTGTCGCATTTCGAGGAAGCTCAAGGATCTTAGTACCTTGTTCAGTACGAGGGAGAGTGAGAAATGCAACATGGGTCTTTTTTTTGTGTTTATATTGACGGACTCAGCCCTATGATGATTTTTAAAAGCATAACCAATACCAAACTAGACATTCTTCCACCCCTTGTTGCAAGAAACAATCACTTCATACCCTATTGATTCCATTCATTTCCATTTCCACCCTTGCACATCCTTTTTTCTCAAATCAAATACATTTCAAAATCCAGTTATTTTCTTTTCTTGCATCATACCAATGTGTTGCGTTCCTTTTTTCACTAAATCCAGCTCTCTCATTGAAATTTTCATTTCTTGAATTTAATTGTAAGCATATAACTTGCAAACGATAAATTCATACCATCTACATTCTCATATCCACCATTCCATATCCTTGCCTCCCATGTCAAATACTTTTCATAACTTATTCATACACCCTATTTGCATCTCACCCTTCTCTTAATTCACTCCCTTTCTTCCACTTCCATAACTCATTCTTCTTTTTCACACTCACATTTCTTTATCTATCTACACCTCAAATATACCCTCATCCATCACAACAAAATTCACACCATACCAAACAATGAAAAAGATGAAGAAAATATCAAGGTTATGCAAATAAACACTGAGGGCTTTAAAAATAACACTCATAACATACAGTTGTATTCAAGAGTTATTTTCATAATGTCCTTTCTAAACCTTGTTTATTACAAATCCCTAAAAGCGCGTATAACAGTTTCTTCAAGCCTATTATGTGTAATCAGATTTAACAAACATTTACATGTTTGCATGTATTCATATGCATCATTAGGTATCCTTTATACAGTTGTTCAAAAAACAATATTGTATATGTTTCAAATGCAAATTGTTCCTAAAATTTCTCGCTTTATGCACACATGCATCTAAAAATTGTTCTTTGTGTACCGAATTACATGGACACATCTATACATCCATCCATGCATAAATGTTTACATGGATCCATATATTTATGCACTCCTTCGATATATGCTTTGCTGATATATAGTTTGTTTTCCCTGTTTTCCTTTCGCTTACTATTGCAAATGCTACTTGAGCATCACTATGCTTTCACAAATTTGTATTTTTACTTGATTTTAGTGTTTTCCATTCAAATTTCTCGTTCACATGTCATGTATGCTTTTCACTCTTCTTTGCATTGTCTGCACATGGATACATGTATACATGCATGCATGTATACATACACGCCTCAAGCATTGTAACAAATGTTTAAGATTTTTGGCATTCAATACTTCAAACAAAATAATAATACATTTTTGCTTCATGGATAAGATCATAAAGGAAATTTGTTACTAAAAATGTAAACATACACCCATGTAAAGGTACTAGTATTCATTGGTGTTTCTCTTTTCACTCTTGCATCCTTAAATATCATTCTATTTTTATATCTATTCATCTCTTGTCACATTTCAAGGAAGCTCAAGGATCTTCGAACTTTGTTTAGTCCAAAGGAGAGTGACAAATGAGACACCAGTCTTTCTTTTGTACTTGAATTCAGACACTTAGCCCTATGATGATTTTAAAAAGCATAACCAATAACAAAATAGACATCCTTCCACCCTTTCTTTTCTACTTGAATTGAGACACCAGTCTTTCTTTTGTACTTGAATTGAGACATTCACCCCTATCATGATTTTTAAAAGCATAACCAATAACAAAATAGACATTCTTCCACCTTTTCTTGGAAAAAAAGTTCACTTCATACCCTATTGAATCCACTCATTTCCATTTCCACCCATCCACATCGTTTCTTCTCAAATCAAATACATTTCAAAATCCATTTATATGCTTCTCTTGCATCACACCAATGTCTTGCATTCCTTTTTTCTCTCAATCCAGCTCACTCATTCAAATTTATTTATCTTGCATTTAATTTTAAGCATATAACTCGAAGATGATAAATTCATATAATTTACATTCCATTCATTCTCACATCCAATTTCACATATCGTTCCTTCCCATATGTAATACTTTCCATACGACATTCATATACCTTACTTGCATCACATCATTCTCTCAATTCCTTCTCTTTGTTGCACTTACATCACTCATTCTTCTTTACCACCCATACATATCTTTATCTATCTATAGCTCAAATATACCTTCATCCATTAGAACAAAATTCACACCATACCAAAGGAAAAATTGAAAAAAATATCAAGGTTATGCAATTAAACACTGAGGGCTTTGAAAATAACTATGACAACATAGAGTTGTATTCTGGACTTCCTTTAAAAACATTTTCTTCTATATCCTGTTTATATATCCTTAATACACTTGGTCAAAAAACAATAATGTATTATTCTTTTGTTTCAATCATAAATGTTATTTTTATATCTTTCAAATGCAAATTGTTTCTGACATTCTCTAGCTTTGTGCACATAGCCATATATAGATTCTTGTTTACTTACCAACTTACATGTACACATGTACACATAGATGGATGCATTTATGTTTGTCTTCATCCATACATTTATGCATTCCTTCGATATATGCATTGCTAATAAATAGTTAATTTTCCCTATTTTCTTTCATTTAATACTGCAAATGCAAATTGAGTCTCATTGTTAAAATACAATTGTATTCAAGAGTTCTTTTCAAAATGTCTTTTCTAAATCCTATTTGTTACAGATTCCTAAAAGCACATATGACCATTCCTCCAAGGCTATAATGTAAATTCAGATTTCACAAATCTTTACATGTATCCATCCATCCAAATGCATTATTAGATATACTTTATACACTTGTTCCACAAACACTAATGTATTGCTGATTTGTTTCAGTCAATAATGTTTTTCTAGTTCTTGTTTAAGCTGCAAATTGTTTCTAACATTTCTAACTTTATGGACGCAGGCATATATAGATACTTCTTAGCATACCAAGTTAAATGGACACATCCACACATCCATGCATGCATATGTCTTTACATGGGTCCATATTTTAATGCTTTCCTTTCATATATGCATTCATACTAACTAGTTTATTTCTCTTCTTTTCTTTTATTTAATACTACATATGCAATTTTAGTCTCATCACGCTTTCAGGCTTGCTCAGGTGCCAGGGATTCTTTTCACTCTTCTGTGCATTCTATGCACATTGGTAAATGTGTACATGCATCCATGTATACTTAAATGCTTCAGGAATTCTTACAAACATTATAACATTATTTTACTGTAGATTATTATAATAATTTAGTGTTTAGATGCGATGTACTACAAACATGTAGATAATTTTACTGTACCTACATTTTATCTTACATAATAAAATTCTTTATATCTTTTCAAATTATTTTTTGTTTAAAATATATACACCAAAATATATCTATTCGTATTACATTAACAACATTCAAATCTCCTTTATAATAAAATCAATACCTTTGTACAGTTTCATCTAAGAATTTATCATAATATTTTTTCCACTTATTACAATTTCATAAGTTAAACTATTACATTTTATTTTATATATACACAAATTTAATCTTAGGTACTAAGGTTCTTTATTATATTTTTGCAAATTACTTATCATTTATTATATAAACACAAATTTTTATTCATATTACATAAACAATATTAAAATCTTATTTATAATAAAATCAATAGCTTTCTAGTCATTCATCTAACAATTTATTGTAATATAATTACATTGTTCTATACACGAAAATATCTTATCGTATTACATAGACAGGATTTAAATCTTATTTATAATAAATTCAATAGCTTTGTATAATACTAATCTTTTTACTACATTACAAAAAAACATTCATTAATCTTACAAAAAGCTTATACTCAAATGAGCTATCCCTATCAATCTTCCACCTAACACTACTGTTTCTATTAGCACTTGCATATTGTGATATGATAAACTAAAATAACTCAATTGTATTAATTAACATAGCATGTGCTCTACAACAGTTCACTAAACATAATTTTGTTTACAGATAGACATACAAGTAATAAAAAAAAAATATGGTAAACTTTGTTTCACCATGCATATAAAAATGATATTTGATGCTTTACAAATATCTCTACATTAGAACTTTGTTCCATTTAAAATGACTAATGAATTTTTCAATCAAAAGGTTTTGTAAAAAGAAAAAAAAAAAAAACATTTCCCTAGTCATAAACACTTTATTTCTCCAGTTTTCTTTCATTTAATACTGTAAATGCAAACTGAGTCTCCTCTTGCTTTAAGGCTCGTTAACATGCCAACTATGCTTCTCACTCTTCTATGCATTATGTGCACGTGGATGCATCAAATTAATAATGCATTCTTGCTTCCTAATTAAGATTATAAAGAATCTACCTTCTCACAAATGTATGCATACACACACAAAAAAACAAGATTTCATTGCTATAAAAAAACTCCACGTATACATGGTACCCATAAAAAAAAAAATTCCCTTGCATCCATCCACACGTGCTCTTTGTTCACATGTCCCTATGGACCACGTTCCCCATGAACCCTAAAAAATTCCATGCATTCGTGCACTTCTAAAAATAACTTCAGACTTTTCTAGCTACTTTCAATACATTTATATTCCTATTTGCTATCTAAAAACTTTTCCTAGCTCAAAGCTACATGACTTTTACCTCTCGGCAGGAACTCGACGCTTGCGGCACTTGTTTAATATAGCTATAGTTAAAAGAGAGGAAACGTAGGTATTGGGAAAATAAAATAAAGTATATTATTATATTTCTTTATATTAGATAGAGATGACTTAAACATTTATATTGCAATTCAACTTTTACATCCTTCTATTTTTTAATGGATATAATACACTTCCTTTTATAGTTCTGTGTTGAAAATAAATTTCTAATAGTTCCTAGTGGTTTCTAAAATGTTGAAGGTTATATTTTTAACATAATTCTTTCTTTTTAATTTTTTTTTTTTTTTTGGGAATCTTGCTTCTTAGTAATATTTTGTGTTAATATTGAATAGAAAAAATAAAAACTAAAGATGAAATATAAAGGAGAGGAGAACATTATGTAGAAATGTACATAACTTCATCATTTAGCTTATGTCACACTCTTGGTGATTATGCTAAATATTTGATTATTACTTGAACAATAATTGAAAATTGACAGCCATAGCTTGATCACCATCTCAAATGTTATGGCTATGAAGCTTTAAATGCATTCTTTTAACATGAAAAATGAAAGTGTTGTCAATATGTATGGTACTTTTACTATCGCAAAATGCCAATAGTAGTAGAATGGTAGGCAATGGTAAGCTCCCTTAAGATATTTTGAATCTGAATTGCTTATTTTCTTTCTTCCTTCAATGTTATATACTTTACCTCACAACAAGTAATGATGTAGGTGTCTGTTTTCCAATATCCCATGTATGGAGACAAGAAAAAGATTAAACACATAACCACCTAAAGATGTATTGTCATTAAAATCATCATCTAAAGTAAATCTCTAAAGCACATTCAAGAAATTGAGGACCTAGAACCATACTGAGCTCGATAGTGGATTATTCTATGGATATATCACAAAATTCCTTTTGCTCTCAATGAATGTGTTTGTTTTCCCTCATACAAAAGTATAGATACTAGATTAATTGTAGAATATGTGTTTGGTTTTCTATGTGTTAGGTAAGCTAAGTTGCAAATAACTTGTCTATAAAACATGAAATCTATTTTTTTGAAGTACAACCTTTAAAAACAATGATTTGAGATCAAAGTAAAATTGAATATAGTTTTGAATCAATCATTCTAAACTATTATAAGAGATCCATTGCCTATTTTTAGTATGAATGACATAATTTATCATCTAGGTTATAAAATTTGAAATGAGGAGAATAGTTCAACTCATACATATTTGTTATATAATGTATGCTATATTTATGATTTCAAAGCATCAATGAGATTTATATTAGGAATAGTAATTATCAAAGAGTCCACATAAACTATGAAAGGAATAATTCACCTTAGATGCTATTTTCACAAAGTAATTGGGTCTATCTTTCTCAAATAACAAAAATACAAAGTATCTATCAATCTTCATATTCAAGGATATTTCCACTTATTTAAGATCAAATGTTGAATTAGTCAACTTTTAAACAAGATTATGATAGCATAGTTGAACAAAACTAAGTGGTTGACCTATATAAATCTCTTCATGGGGATCTCTATTAAAATATATCATTCAAATCCATTTGGTGAATATTCCAATCAAAACTACTCCTTAATGATACATCAAGTCTAATATTATATTATAATCAATAAAATCCCTTTGACTTAAACCTTTGGAAACTAGAATCTTGATTTCACATTTTTATGGTACAATCCAATTTAATTTTTATTTTACAAATCTATTTGTATCCAATATTATTATTACATTTTGGAAGGGTCATAAAATCCTATGTATGATTTTTCATCTATGCGCCATCTTTGAATTTCATGATGTGTTCCTATTCTTCCTTACCTTTAGCTTCTTCATAGAAGACTAAGTATATTGTTTGAATCACATTTTCTATAAGTATACCCTCATACAATATTTATCTATGTTCATAAATGTCTTAAATGCATCTTATATTTTTTGAAATATTTTTTTATCATTTTCATTAGTATCATCTTTATGTAGAATGAAATGTTGATTTCTTTCATTGTGATCTTATTGAACACCAGTGTGTACATCATCATCGTAATATAAAAAATATATTAGTAGTTTTGATTAAAATAAGACTGGAAGGGACATTACCCATTTAGAAAATAGCCATTAAGGAAAATGAGGGGCTCAGAAGAAATAAAATTCCTAGAAAACTAAACCATAAACTAAAACTTAAACAATTTGACTAGCAAAAAAAATAGAAATAGCACACCAAAGAAAGACCAGCATGGGACCATAAAACACACATAGGTCTCCCAATAACTTGAGACCATTCATTGCCTTCTATTCTTGAGCTAGGAAGTGGAGCTTCTCCTTAAAAGACAAGGGTAATTTTGTCATAGCCTGAGTATCCACCATGGCATCCAGAGCCAAGATGTCCACCAATTTACCTTTCTGCTACTTGTGACCATCATCATTCCCTTCCTCAACCACCCATTTTCCATGGCCCTTCTTAATCTCTTGTTGAAAGATATGAATGGTGAGGGTGATGTTCTTCATGATCACCTTACTATAATCAATTATTACTTGGAGGCACTATGTGGTTTTTTCTTGTTCCTATGTATAGCATCAATCTCCATTTATAAATTCTTTTTGTTCTCCTTCGTGCCAATGATAGCTCTCAACTCTTCCAACTCCTTATCCCATCCAACCCAATGCTCAAAAAACTTAGCTAGGGAGGCTATCATATCCCAATGGCCCTTGTCCTCCACCTCCCCAAGCCATGAAACTTGCTACTACAACACCTTATTTTCCATAATCTAGATTCTCTCTGTTTCATAGAAAAATAGGGTTCACCAAAATAAGTCAACAAGATGATGAACCACTATGTTTCTCTATAAAAACATGTAATTATGAGGGCCAAACTGCCTAAATAACAATTAGAAATCAATCCTAATTGTTATAGAAACTATGAAGGGAGTTTTAAGAGGCTGGAATGGTGTGTACCTCACTGTAAGAAGGTTTTTTTTAGGGTACAAAGAACTCATTTGCCTTTAGTGGCAAATGGATCCCTGCTAGGTTTTTTGAAACTGAGATCTAGGTTTTGTTCCTTGATTCATGCACTCTCATATCCTCGATCATCAGCTGTCGAAAGTCTAAAACAAATTTTGTAGCCTTCTTTTTGTGTTCTTGCACTATGAATGACAACTTTGACAATTTTTCTTCAAACTTGTTATCCACTTGATCTTCAACCTATAAATCTACAAACACACATTCAAGAGGAGAAAAACATGTTGATTTTTAGTGAATAGGGCTTTTGCTAAGTCAAGCCCCTTTTAGGTAATTAAACCAAATGATGAAATAATGAAATTGAAGCATGACCATGAAACTTGAAGTGATGATACCTTTGAAGTTGTCTTGGAGTATAAATCTACAAACTAACATGATGTGGCCATGAAGAATGTAGATCTTGATCTCAAATAGTATGTGAAACAATGCTTGTCAAGTAGATTCTCAATGCTATCAAGAATCTTAGCTCAACAACATGCTTGAATGCACTATGCCTTTGACATGATGAAATGACCTTGAATTCCTGCAATAAGACTTCACTAATTATCTACCTTTGAATTCCTTTGAAATTCTCTTGTAAATTCTATAATGTTGTTGCTCTTGATCTCATGAAGTCACATAAATTTTTGCTAGGTTGCTTAGGATGAAACTATGTGAATTAACCCCATATTTAGACTAAGTCTAAGAATTAACCCCAAAATTCAAATAATTCAAGCTGACATTAGGTCTAGGATTAAAAATCATTATGATCCTGACATAACTAAATTCAAAATGGGGTGTCCTATGTGAGGAGGACCCATTATCCACTAAAGGTGAATGGTTCCTAGCACAAATTTCTAGGACCGTGCTTCGGGGGGATGAAGGAACATCAAAAACCCATTTCAAAATGCATAAAAAAGGGGTGTCCTATGAAGAGAGGACCCTTCACCACTAAAGGAAAATGGATCCTAGCACCATTTTCTAGGACCTTGATTTTACCAAATTAAATGTTATGCAATTTGATTAATGGGTGTGAGGATGGATACTCAAAAAATGTAATTAAGAGGGCTTGAATTTAAATTAAAGGGACCCATTAGGCCCAATTAATTGATAAATCCCTAGATAAGTGTGAAAGTGTATTAAAACACATTACAACAAATTAAATAAGGTATAATTTAAGTAAATTTCATTAAAAAGGGGCCTAGATTAATGTGAATGTGTGCAACATATTACAACACTAAACCAAGGTATTATTAAGTTAATTTTATGTCAGTTACTCCCACATTAAGTGTGAAAAGGGGCTACTTTTTTTATGCTACATTTTTCCCCCACTTTAGTGAGAGTTTTCCCCCATGAAAAAATCATAGTAAAGTAGACATTCAAGACACTTAAGTATGCAACAATAATAAAGGTACATAGTCATACCCTATCAAAGGCCAAGAAAAATAGATAAAAAAAAGGATCGAGCACAACCATTCCAACATAATGTAGAAAGGGGTTTTTTGTCTGTAAAATGCACCACTCACTCTGGGGTAGTGGAACTTTAGTCTATCCACTAAATGAGTTGTCCCAAATTGCTTGCTCACTCTATGGTAGTGAAACCTATCTGTCTGTGCTAGGTGAGTTTTCCCAAACATACATGCTCACTATGGGGTAATGGAACCTCAATCTATCCACTAGGTGAGTTGTTCCAACAAGGTGGAAAATGAGAGAAGTTGTCCTCTTGAAAACTTCAATAAGGTGTAATGCCTTTTGAAAATTCTTTTGAATGTCATGTCTGTAAGTTTTTGTTAAAGGGGATTTTTCTTTGTTCATGTAAGGTCTTCTTCTTAGGGAACATCGTTACTAATGTCTCCAAGAGAGGAAAATTCAAAGAGTACCAGATTGCTACTTATGGGATGCCTCTCGCTTCACGCCATGCCACTAAGAGGAATCGTATGATTCGAAATATCACTCTTTGAGGAAATGAAACCCAATGACACCACAAAGAAAGAGGAAATACCACAAGGAAAAGAAAATCATGCCATGAAATATTCTAAAAGATGTCATTGATGTATGCCCCCACTTTAAAGTGATTGCTAACACCATTGTTGTGAGCAATTGATTTAAAGTATCCAATGTTTTCTTCCTAGGGAATCAGATCTTTCCTCAGGAAACACTATGCCAAGTCATATGTTTCCAAAATAAAGCTACACCATGAAATAGGAAGGAAGGGTTTCCCCCAAAAATACATAAGGGATCTATGGATTCAGGGTTAGTATGTCTTTGCTACATTGTCGCTTATAGAGCTCAAAACTGTCATCATTCCCAAAATACTCATAGAACTAGAAGAATGACACAAAGAGAATGAAAAAAAAAGAAAAATCCTTTCGGGTCAACATAGAAGAGACCTAAATGTCTCAATGCCTTGCATCATCCCTAAAATGAAAACACAAGACAAATGAAAAAGATAAAGGAAAATATTTTGGATCAAAATGGAAGAGCCCTAAATGTCTTGATGCCTTGTGTCATCCCAAAAAGGAAAACACGAGACAAATGAAAAAGATAAAGGAAAAGCTTTTGGGTCAACATGGAAGAAACCTAAATGTCTCGACGCCTTGCATCATCCCCAAAAGGAAAACAAAAGACAAATGAAAAGGATAAAAAAAATTATGATATAGAGAAGAATGTAGGTACATATAGAGGAATGTCACAAGAAAAGAGAGAAGATACATCAAACAAAACGTTACGGGGGATCACATTACACACATGCAATTTCATAAAGGAACATGAAAAATAAAAAGACTAGTAAGGCACATTTGAGTTAACCTAATGCAGGTCATTCACATCCCAATGTCAGTTTGTATAAATGGAAAGTGGACAACTAACCAAAGGGACACGAGCAAGTGCTAAACTAAGGGAAGCACTAGGGATAAAAGCATAAATTTGTGTCACACTTTTTAAAGGAAATAGCCATCAATGATCCATATTTTAAACTTGAATCACTAAAAAGTGACAAATTATATGTTTTGAATTTTGAAATGATGTAAGCTAATGAACTATTTCTTTTTTATTATATTTTATTCTTGTGTTTTTTTTTTTAAATTAAAAAATTATTTGAATATAACTTTTTACAAATTGACACTATATTTTAGTTGCTAAAAAATGAAGTCACATGAGACATCAACCTTTATATAGTAATTTTTTTTCTCCCTCAATTTTTTTGTGTGTATTTATAACTTGAAACTTTAATGCATGGATATATTTTTTCCAAATTTTATAAATATATATTTTTAAATAAATATTAAAATGTGTGTGTATTAAACCATAGTTGTTTCCATTTGATGTCAACTTTCATATTATCTATTTATCTAAAATGGAAAGAAAATTATACCCTTTACATATAGATTCTTTTATCTAGTGCTTCATATTTTTTTCAAAATTGTTTTAATAATTTTTACTATTGTTCGGTATCATGGTAATCAACCTAATATTTTTTGTTGATAACCTACTTTTGGTAAAAATAAAAGGAAAAATATAAATAATAATTTAATTATTAATATATATATATATATATTTGACAACTAGACTAATGGATCTACAAAAGGGTATTTTTATATTTGTAAAAAAATGTTATTTACATGAGTAGAAATTATTAAAACATCGATTTTTTCAAATAAATCTATTTTTTTGGTAAATTTTCCTCACAATGGTGCTACATATGCATTTAGCCAACAATTTTAGTTGGAAAAGTTGTGGATATATCTAACTTAGCTAGAATGAATCTTACAAGATCATATGTTTGACCAAAATATATTTTTAGTTAAAAATACTTAAATTGACTTGTGCTAATAAGTTGGTTGAAAGTGTGACACAACTTTGTACTTTTACGGTCCTAAGTTTGACACTCTTTTTAGGAGATTTGTCATTTAAGCTCATAGAAAAAGAAAAAAAATGTGTTTAACTCATCACACACTTGCTCATCAATCTTTGCAATGTCAATGTCATCATCTAGATTAATCACAATGGGAGGTCAAATGACAATGTCCATGGAAGGTTCTTGTTTATGTTATGGCGAGGGTATATGATCATCATGCATTGCTTCAAGTAAGTTAAGATTTTGATTTTCAATGTTTTTATTTTCTTCTTGAGTTCTTAACCTATGAGAAATAACGCAACATATATGCCTACACTCTCTAGAACTTTGATTTCATTTCAATTTATTGTCAATTTTTGTTTGTGTAAGAGTCAGTTTTTCAATCATAGGTTCCTTCTCTTCTTTGGTATGAATAGAAGAAACAGCGGGAAATTGTTCAACCACTTTCTCTTTAGCTTTGTAAACTTTTTTGACTCTATGAGGGACAACGAGATTTTTTTGGTTATCTCACGGTCTCTTATATGAAATGATAGGAGGTTGTTCTTGGATATTCAGAAGGGCTCTCAGTTCAATCATTTCTTCATCTGGGATAGGTGTTTCAGTCATAGTTTGAGGCATGTTTTGAAGGGATAATTATGCTATTTTATTTTCCTTGAAATTTTGATATGATTTGAAAAATTAGTCCTCACGAGGTTTAATAGGTTCCATAGGCTCAAGCCAAAATAAATGTAATGAAAAGTTTCCCCAGGCTAATGTGGGATTAAATCAACTATTGTGCACAGTAAATATATCATTGCCAAATGAAAAATTTGAACATTTATGCACAACAAAATTGATGGAATCCATGGATCAAAGCCATGGATAGACTAACTTAACATGAAATTAGTTTGCTTATGGGATGATGGTGAATGAGACATTTAACATTTTCAGTCCAACTTTTAAAGGAGATCTATCGAGCCCATCGTAGGACAAGAAAAAAAATTATGTGTCTTGATCCATGCATTCGATTTATCATATGTACCTTGATATATTTCATACACAAATAGGAGTTCTTTAGTGATCACATTCTCTCCACAAACGGGATCAATTAATATCCCATTAGTGGGCTTATCATTGATTCAGCTAGCTATGTAAAGAGGACCATTAGGTGCACATTTAAGTATGTCATTTTGTGAAAAATAAATGTCAAGGGGCTTCTTAGTCGAACCCTTACGGGGTCTAGCTTCGATAAATGCTACTATTTGAATTGGTTTTTCTTCATTTATGTTTTTTTCATCTATGTCAACATTCATGACATCATTTTTCATTTCACTAGCTTCAATAAGCTTAATTGTGTCATGTATGCTATTATTGTCTTGTTTATTCAAGTAATCATGAAAGAAGCAGCTAAGGCTATAGAAAATTTGTGTTGTGTTTCCAGTTTTAAGCATTTTCCTTAGATTTTGTATAATAGGAACTGTAGACACCTAAAATTGTCCTAGCCTACATTTCACATCAATTGCATCAAAAACCCTAAATTCCTCTATTAATTGAATTATAATACATTATTTGGGTATGTGCATGATCATGATGGGTCAAAAAGGGGTGAAATGTAAGTGATATGATGGCCCATGTGGCTGACGAATTTTTTTTTAATCAAAATTGATAAAAAGAAAAGGGTTTTTAAGGAGATTCTCAGCTTTCCACCAATATAAATTATTCTTTACTTTTAATTTAATAAATAATTATTATTCATTTTCCATTTGAATTACAACTAAAGTCCTAATTGATAGGCTGATTGAAAAACATCTATAGCTTTCAAATGATATCACATTTTTTGAATCTGAAATATGTGTAACATTCTATGATTCACATACTATAGGATTAAAAAAAAAAAAGAATTTAATGAAGTTTTGACCAAGTTAAGGAAGTTAGACATACGATTTTTTATATTTTTTAAAAGTTGTAATAAAAAATTCATAATTAATTATTTACTTGGAAAAAAAATACAAAAAAAATGCATCACATCGAGACATGAGTCCTCTATTTATATATAAAATCTTATAAAAAATGTTATCATTTTATTGTGGTTAGGTTGGTCGACAAACACCTACTTCTTATTTTTCCCGAAATTTAAGTACTCTCATTGAAATTTCAAATTTTCACCAAATAGATTTTAAAAATAAAAATAAACCTAGTAGTTTAAAAACTACATTCAATTTTCTACATATTCTATTCTTACATATTTTTGAAATAATATAGATAACTTATTCAAATTTTTAGGTCAAGTTTTCTAACTCTAATTTTTCTAAATTTTTTGCCACTTAAGGGCCTATTTTTTCCATGATCATCCTGCACATACCCATTTAATTAATTCACCTTTTCATCAATTTTGACCAATTGAATAAATTTTATTTATTTAATAAAATCGTAATTTTAATGTTTCTCTTTATTAATTAAATAATCAATTATTATTAAATTATGCCACTAATTCCCTTTATTCACCTATATCAATTAAATTATTAAAACATAATATTTTAATTAAATCACTTTCCCTCGAAAATTTGAATAATTGAATTTAATTATTCAAAGACATCATCAAAATTTAAATCAAACAAAAACCACTTTGTTTGCAAAAGTAAAACTTGATTTGCATGTTCAACTACAGAAAGAATTAATTAATTAAATCAATTAATTAATTATCCTCACCCACTTTCATGATTGAGAAAATTGCTCCAACATGATTTCCTTACCCACTTTCTTTAATTTCTCAAATTTCTCCACCTATTTCCTCAGTCCCATTGAAGGGTCCAATTGATTTCTTTAATTTCATGAATCATTCCATCTATTTCCTTAACCCCACTGAACACTAAAAATGATTTCTTCAATCATAGGAATTATGTAATCAATTTGCATAGATTATTCCCATCTAAATTCTCTCAACATCTTTCAACCATTGATCAAGATATTCTATTACCTGATCTAGAGCATTCATTCAAAATCAAAAATTATATATAACAAACATCTTTCCTCTCAAAAAAGGATTAGAGAATCAATGTAGCTTATGGAATGAAGTAATGCTACGATCTTAATTGACATCGAAAAAGCTTCAAACCACATCTTCAATCAACACACACACATTCTTCAAGCTCTCACACGCATAATGGAGGCTTCATATTGAAAATTGAACATTCCAACATACGTCAATACATATACACTCTGACACAAGATGGTAAAGCTATTTCATTTTGAATTCATTGTTATTTCTTTTTGTCAATTTTGTTCCTGAATTCTTGGTTTTATAGTTACATTTTCTGAGTAATGGGCATAAATCAATTAGCATTTTTTATGTTTATATTAGTTTCTAATAATCAATTTGATCTATTGCATCTTCCCAATTTCCCCCTTACACATTTTGGCATGCCTAGTGGGACCACGATCCTTACCACTAACAATTTTTTGAGCTAAAATTAAAGTTGCAGGTTCCATAAGCCCACTAGAGAAATCTTTACACATAAGCTCTAGAAAAATTTTGCACTTGACTTCATGGTTTTGGTGCACTTGACAATGTTTTCAGTGCTTTTGAAATTTTATTGAGCTTTTGTAGAAATATAGATGCACTTTTGCCTTTTTCTTGTGCTTCTTCTTTCTGATGCATAAGTGTTTTTTTTTTTTTTTGCGCTTTTGTGATACAAGAGCATCTAGTGGTGTAGGGGAAATCTTGCATCACCCCAAACAAATGTTTTCTTTAGTTTATTTAGTTGTTTAGAGTCCCATGATGGAACTTAAGGGGTGTAAGACAATCAGAAGTCAAAAGTAATGAAAAATGGTCACTTACTATTTTTAGTAAGTCGGCCTAAACATGCTCATATGGACTTGAAAATTTACCACAAGGAGTGGAACTGAGAAACATTTTCAGTCACGAAAGAATCATCTCAATACCCTGCATGGTTTGGGAGAAATTAAAGTTTTCATTTTGAGAAATTTCTTCAATGCAACTTCAAATTAAAATATGAAAACTTTAGAGGCCCCGAAGTAACTCAAAAAGTGGGTGAGCCAATCTTTGATGGGTTTGGCATTGTAGATATCATCGAGAGATTTCCAATGATATGTTATAATAGAAAATTGGACACCCGGATGAAAAGTTATGGCCTTGTGAAGTTGCCCCACTAAAAAGTGAATTTCATTAAAATATCTTCCTAGGCAAGAAATTTGTCGGGGGGACTTTTGATGCCAAAACAAAAGGGAAATTTACACTTTCTAGAACATTCTAGGGTGGTTATTGGGTAAGAAAAAAATGGGCTAAGTGGAGGTTGTAGAAGGTGGCTCGACTAGTCAAAATTGTGGCTTCGAATAATATACTTTGTTCTTAGAGTTGATTTTGTTGTAATGAATCAAGCCTATGAGGCTGTAGCATTGTAAGTTTTGAATCTATAATTTATTTATTTTTAAATAATTGAAAGTGAGTTATTTTTTGTCTCACATCTTCTATGTTGGTATCTATTATTGTGATTTGTGAGGGTTTTTGGTGGTGTTGCTCTCATCATTTTAATTTCTGACAGAGGCTGCCTTTGACTATTGTTGTCTCACTTTTTCCTGTTCATTTTTTTTTGAAAGTTAAAGGTTTTTTTTTATTTCCAACACTAATGGGTGCTTGATTTAAGTATTTGACAAGTGCTAATGTTTTTTTATGCAAGATTTGTAGAAGTACAATTGATGCTTGTCCAAAATCAATTAACCTATTTGTTATAGGGAAGATGAACGGTTGAAGAATTCTAATTTTTCCAAGCTTTCTAAATTTCAAATTGATGAAATATAAAGAAACCCACAAACAAAAAATTCAGTTTTCATGCTCTAAAATGAACTTTTTTCAAGCTTTTTGAGTTAGAAAATTTCAAATTGGTGCAATAAAAAGAACCCCACAAATGAAAATTTCGGTTTGGTGCTCTAAAATGAACCTTTTCCAAGCTTTCTAAGTTAGAAAATTTCAAATTGGTGCAATAAAAATAACCCCACAAATGAATATCTTGGTTTTTGTGTACTAAAATGAACCCTTTCCAAGCTTTCTAAGTTAGAAAATTTTAAATTGGTGAAATAAAAATAACCCCACAAAGGAATATTTCAGTTTTGGTGCACTAAAATGAACCTTTTACAAGCATAAAAGAACCACTACTATCTTGTACACACCTTATTTCCTTTTTTTTGGATAGCACCACTCGAGGGGCTTAAAAAGAACATTGCAATGAAGTGTGTTTCCTGTTTGGAAAAATAGGTGACTATCCTCTCCCCTCATACCTTTTCAGTGATCTTGGGTGACAAAAATCATCTTGAGTTTTTGCACGTTGTTTTACATTTCAAAGAGCACCTTAGAGGGCTTGCCTTTCGAGACACATCCTGCACTGGAGAACTCAAAGGAAACCCAAGCGGTACTTTGTTTTGGTCTGCTATATAAATTATTATGGGTGTGAGGAAAGTTCTCACCCACTTGGTGTGGATGCTCTATACCAATGAATGTCACCCTCAATATCCATGTGATACGTAAAAACCCACAAGGGCTAGGAGGCCTCTTAATTGAGTGAATTCCCACATGTATAGACACCAATTATCCTAAAACATGACTAAGAACCAATGTTTTTAGAAGCCATCTAGGTTTTACCCAAAACATACTATGAAGTGGTGCATTGAATCATTGATTCTGAGAAGTTACTTACCAAGTCTAACTTATGGTTGACCATAGAAACCTCTCCATTCAATGAATGTAAAATCATCACTTTGGGGCATGAGGTAAGCCAATCTAGGAAGAAGTGTCTATCGCTAGGATGTACTTTATCTTCACAAAATTTCTATGATCTTTCAGTTACTTTTAAACATCCAACACTATGCTTGAAATAAAATAAACACATCAAAACAAGCATTCAACGTGGTTTTGGAACATTAAACCCCTTGGATCTAGTGTGAATACCTTGAAAAGAGCCCTATGTTTTCACTTCCTAAAAGATATCCTAAACAAATATCTTTGAAGGTTTCCAAATGTTTAGGATCACATTTCAAGTCACATTAAAAATGAGGAAAACCTTGGAAACTATAGCTTTTAGCATTTTTACCTCTATGAAATTTGAGCTTTCATGGAGGGAAACGTGCCTAAGGTATAGACATTTAGGTCACACAAAGTTTTTGATTGTGGTCTTGCATGATATCACTTGCAAAATCTTGAAAAAAATCAAACAAAATTATCAAAAACTACAAAAAAATATCAACGGTTCTACCAAATACTGAAAATGGGAAACAAAATTGAACAGAACCTACTTTTGCTATTGTTTTTGATATTCTTGACCAAAATTTTTTTGCACTTTCCTCAAACAAATTATGTTTTCTCTTAGTCTCATGACAACTACTAATGGAAATTTTTTGCTCTGGAAAAACTTAGCACACTTGCTATAAAATAGGGCATACTTGACATTTTAATGCTACAATTGACAAAATTGTTCCAACACACTTGCCAAAAATTTGGCTACATTTTCCAAAACAAGCTTGCTTTTGACTATATAATTCACCACATTGAAAAAAATACATCCAGAGACTGCAGGGTAAGTGCACCAAGATGGTTCCCAAAAAGGGGGCTTAAGTGGCCACTTTTTTTCTAAAATCAGGAAATACTGACCTTGGATATGAAATTGAGGATAGCTACACTCAAAATTTTGAGATGGATCGAAGTGCTCCAAGTCTACTTTCTAAACTACTAATTTATTTTGAAAATGGTTGAGATTAAGGGGTTGAAAATAGGGATGTACAAAAATTGTTGTTGTTTTTGTCAGAAAAAACATAACATAGCAACTCTTGTACAACCCTAGCATGGTGAAATTTTTTGCAGTATTTTTAAAATCGCTATGGTCAGAAGTTAGCTAACAGTATCTAGTTGATGCATGATTTTTCTAATAATTTTTTAATGAATATTTGATTTTTTACTAATTTTCTAAGTGGGCACTTCCTAAAAAGTAGAATTTTGGCCATTCTCCCCCTACAAAATTTTGAAAGTAATAGATTTTTTTTTAATTTTTATTTTTTAAAATTTGTAGAATGGAGTCTAGTTTCTAAAAATGTAATTTATTTGAAATTTTGATGAGCAGTTAATTTATAATGAAAAAACACCAAACACTATTTTTGACAAAAATAGACATACAAACAAAAGAAATTATGGATGAAAGGCCTAACATTGTCAGAAAGTGAAAAAAATTACATCGTTTGAAAGCTAAGAGAGAACTTAACATTACCCATGTGTTCAATTTTGTCGATATTGAACCAGATGCAATCCTAACGGTGAGCATGAACCCGATTATGTGAAAAATTATAGAATTTGCAAAAAACACGTCTTTGTTTGTTGGGAATTCCCTCCAAGCCTTTGGGTTGGTATTTCAAGGCAAATACCAAAGCTAAGGCTCAGGGATTCCCAAAGAAAAATATAATGCAAGCACGTTATAATGCACTCACATTGTGTTAGTTTTGACATTTTTTGCTTCTCCGGGGAACATGTCTAGCAACACAAATGCGCTCACGTTAGGTCTTCCTTTAGTTAAATTCCACTTTATTGAATGTTTGTTCATATGTTTGTATGCATATGTATGCTAGAGTGTCATGTATGTATGTATGCCTATATGTATGTATTTATGCTTATGGGAGAGAGGGTGAGAGAGGGTGGAAGTGGGAGAGAGTGTGGGAGAGAGTGTGGGAGGGTGGGAGGGTGGGAGAGAGCGTGGGAGAGTGTGAGAGAGAGTGAGAGAGTGTGGGAGAGAGTGCACGAGAGTGGGAGAAAGGGAGAGGGTGTTAAAGAGTGGGAGAGAGAGTGGGAGAGAGTGGGAGAGAGTGTGGGAGAAAATCAAATCAAGATCAGAAATCAAATCATTTTAAATCAGATCCATCAAAAATCAAACGCAAATCAAAATCAGGCGATCAATCAATTTTGCAGGATCGTCAGCGCATCAGGCAAAATCAGGCATCCGACATCAATCAATCAAATAAATCAGGCGCAAATCGAAATCAAACAAATCACGCGTCATCAAAATCAAATCGAAGTCGGCAAAATCAGGCAATCGATCCGCTGGATCCATCAAAATCAAACATCAATCAATCAAAATCAGGCATCACTCAAAATCAATCCATCCAGAAAATCAGGCATCAATCCGCATCAACATCAATCAAAATCAAAATCAGGCGCAAATCAAACTTTTGCATCAAACGTCGCGTCGAAATCCGTCAACGCTGCGAGATCAAATCAAAAAATCAATCGAAATCAAAATCATTTAAAATCAAAATCTCAAAAATCCTCGACATCAAAATCAAAATCAAAATCGAATCAGGATCGGCAAATCGAAATCAAAAATCGGATCAAATAAATCGGCTTTGGCGTCAGAAAAATCAACCCATCAAAATCAAATCAAAATCAATCAGGAAATCATTTTAAATCAATCAGTCAGGCATCGGCAAATCAAAATCAGGCGGCAAATCGGCAAAAATCAAAATCGGCAAATCAGGCTCGGCAAAATCAGGCAAAATCGGCGTCGTCGAAGAGATCAAATCAAACATCAAAATCAAACGCGTCGGATCGAGATCATCGAGATCAGGCAAAATCAAATCGCGAGATCAAATAAAAATCAAATCAAGATCAACAGATCAATCAAAATCACGCGATCAATCATCAATCTTTTCAGATCAAAAATGTTTTGCATAGAGGAGTAGGAGAGAGTGGGAGAGGGTAGGAGAGAGTGGGAGAGGGTGTGAGATGGTAGGAGAGAGTCGGAGAGAGTGAGAGAGTGTGTAATGCCCCATCTTGTAACCTAAAGAATGTTGCATTGTCTATGAAATTGTAATATTTTTTTTTTTAAAGTATAAACATTTACTTTACTAATTGCAAACATTCCTTAAGTAACGCGACGACACATTACTTGAAAATCCCATAGATGACAATAGTATTTATCATTGCATGTATTTAATTTTTATAAACTTAAAAGCATACTTTGAATAACATTTAAATTACATCATTAAAGATATATAGCACAAATAAGATTCTTTCTTACATTGCATTTGAAATAACATTTACAGCACTCATTTTCCAAATGTGGTAGGCCATATAAAATTACAATTACATATTACAAAATTTCACCTCGTTAACAATTGAGGAGTGATACAAATAAGAAAGTACATATATCCACATATGATCTCTCCATCCAAGAAGTACTCATTGCCACAAACATGAATTGGGGACCCAACAGAGTAAGGTGCACATTCCACCCAACCATGTGGTACCCGTAGGCCCACCCCCCATGCTAGGAGATAGTAAAAAGGTTCCCTAGAGATAACCTACAAACCCTAGAAACAAGTAAAACCATAGACAAAACTATACAAATACAAACTTACTTAATGGTTACATTACTTCCAGAATAGAATGATCAAATATACTAAGTACACAAAAATATTTTTATTATAGGTGGAGTGTCATCACAATGTTGCATAGGTTACCCTGGTGTTTCTTGCTAGGTTCCAGCTCCCAACTTGGGTTACCCTGGTAACCTCTTACGAAACCCAACCCCACATGCAATCTATTGCAGTATCAAATATCTTTTGAAAAAACAAGATATCGGATTTTCCATTCTAGGCTTTCTCGACTTATTCTCAAGAATGAACTAGCCCTTGAGTCTATAAGTGAGGCTTAATAATCTAGTTAAAGATTTTAAACTACCTAATGTGTTGATTTAGTTTTCATTAACTTACTAACTCTACATGAGTTACCCTAGCACCACTTTGTGTGCTGGCCCTCATAAAGAGCCACTCCCCTAAAACATAACACAAGGAATCTAAATTCACTAAGGTAGAAAAAGTGCACAAATACCAACAATAAGTAACAACATAACACAATAGACATTATACTCTATTCATAGAACCAGGAGTCTAAAAACCAAACAGAATCATGTGCACTACCCTAGTTTATTCAAAATATAAAATCATCATAATTACAACTCCCACAAAAAGAAACTATATATAGAAGACTTAAAAATCTCATATAACCCCAATTTTCCCGTTAAGAAAGGAAACCACTTAAAATAATTAAAAAAAAGAAATAAAAATCTATTGTTAGGATATACTAAATCCAATCAAATCATAAACATATTGCATAAAATTTAAATATTTTAAATATATTTCCTTTCTCAACAATAGGGAAAATTGATACACCTAATTTAACTCCAATATCGTCATTTCCTCATTACAATAAACATGTATAATTTAAAAATTATTTGTACTAAAGTTATCCAATCCATGCATTCGTATGAATTTATTTAAAACATATATTTAAATATATATATATATATATACAACCTTAAATATAATAATATTAAATATAATTTTCCAACAAATATAATATATATATATATAAAAATATATATATATATATAGATAGATATATATAATATATTATACTCGTATAAATAAAATTCGTATAAATCAAAATCTGAATTAATGTTTCATTAAATAAAGACAAAGCTTGAGGGTTTTATGGCTATGAAAACAGTCGATGGCTACTATACACAGTCGTCGCCCTTTATGGGCCGGCTGTGGGGTAAGCCCTGTGACCCCATAAACTTATAAATTTTTCATTCTTAAAATAAAAAACAAGAACTGCGATTTCTAAAATTCGCAGGACGGATTTTTAATCCATTTTTTAAAAATCTCAATACCTCAATCTCGCCTGTACGACGATTTCTGGAAGTTCATGTATTTTTAATAAAATTTTCACAATCTAATATATATATATTTTTTTATATGTATATGCATATATATAATTTATATACATACATATATATATATATATATATAAAGATATACATAATGTAAACAATAAATAAAATACTGCAATCAAGTAAATATTTTCAACAAAGTTTTTCTATAGGAAATTTTTAGAAAGGTTCCTCACAGAGGTTTCTATTTCCTCAAATATCACAAAGAACTTATTTTATAAATCCACGGAGAATACTTTTGTTTACTTTTGAAACTTTTCTATTGTTTTCTCTGATTTCACTATAAAATCTTGTTTTCTTGAAATTCTCACAAAAAGACAAAAAATTTCTACAGAACATTCTCAACAAAATTTACCGAGAAGAACAAAGGGTTTTTAATAAAAATTTCTTCTATAGGAAATCTCTTATTTAACAAAATTTAACAAATCTTCTACAAAATAATTTCTTTTTACAAACAATCTTTTCAAAAGAAAATAAACTAAATAAATAAACAATAAGGAACCTATTTCCTATAGCTTGAAAATTGGTTGTTGAAGAAAAAGCGTTGCCTAGAGCGTGCAACTTCCAAAAAACCCTTTCAAATCACCACTTTCCAGAAGAATGCAAAAACTAAACAAAAATCTATCCGAGAACCTCTTCCAGAAATTTAAATAAAAAACCCAATAAAAACCACAATAATTTTTTTAACAGTTCTTTGTACTTTTCATTTCCCATGAAGAGTTTTCTTGTTTTCCCCAAATCTCATAATATCTTCCCCGAGAGAATCCTCAACAAGAAATTGCAATAAATTTAATTAACACACATGGAAAAGAAGAAAAATATCTTCTAACCAACTCACAAATTATTTTCTTCCCTCATTTATCAAGAATTCAATTCATTTTAAAGAATTAAAAATTAAAAAATCAAATTTCCTTTTTATTTTATATTTAAAATTTCATTTCCCTCAAAACATTTAAAGAATATTTTAACTATTTCTCAAATAAAAGTAACGTTAATTAATTAATTAATTTAATAAAATAACATTAATCACAATGATTAAATTATTTAACCAAATAAACTAATTTAATTAATTAAATAGAATATAAAACTTTTATCTAAATATGTAAAATTAATTAAAATAAACATTAAATTAAAAAGAACATTAATCTACCATTAAATTCACAAAAGTAACCTTTCATAACAAATAATCCAAAGAGACACAGACGAAACATCCAGAAATACCAAACCTAAACTGACGACATACTGTGACTAGGTTTGAGACTAGACTAGGAAAAACCTTGTTACTACCTCCCAATCAACATTACCGTTGAGTCTTGACACACTCAGACCTGTGAAGCCAGGTGGAGTCAGTGTCATGTACCTGCAATCCTGCAATTAGACCAATAACATACATATATATAATCCATGATTCAAACACATCATGGGGAGAAAATCATGGAAATAACAGGGCACTCGCAAGCGAGTGATGCAACTCCATTCTCCTCACCAATACAATATCACATTAGACTGACAAAGTAAATAATGATTAATCTACCATAAACATATAGATAGCAATAACATATGAAGTAAACATCTATGCTAATTTAAAGCATGTCAGAAATAATTACCACCATACAATGTATCATCATATCACAAAATAAGTCCACCATCACTCTAAAGTCAGCGATCAATACAACAAAGCAAAGTGCTAGGGTCTATCAAAGTGAAAAAATGCTAACATAAAACATAAGCAAAATGGAGGGGTACTATATCCTCCCCCCTAGGATCAGGCTTGCTCCTGAAAGCCTGCGAACAGATAGGGATAAAGTTCCCTCATGTGTGTCGCATCCTCCCAAGTAGCAGACGCCTCATGACTAGGATCCCATTGGACCCTCACCTGATCAACATCTCGACCCCTAAGAATGAGATTTTGGCACTGAAGAATTCCCACTGGCTCCAAAGCCAGCTGCCTGTCCTCTACCTGTAATGCATTCCAATCAAGTACATGAGAAATATCGAGATGATAAGGTTTGAGAATAGACACATGAAAAACAACATGAATATGTGACAAACTGGGTGGTAAGGCGAGTTGATACGCCACAAGACCAATCCTCTCTAGGATCTCAAATGGACCAAAAAAATGAGGTGCAAGCTTAGAGCCTTTTCCATAACGGATTGGACTCTTTCATGGTCACACTTGAAGAAATACTCTATCACCAACTGAAAACTGTCGGTCCACTCTATGCGCATCGGCATACTTCTTTTGTCTATCCTGTGCTGCTATCAAATTTTCTCTAATGCGATCAACCTGTTGCTCCATGTCACGAAGCATCTCAGGTCCAAGTAACACTCTATCCTCAAGTTGATCCCAACTCAAGGGAGTCCGAAAAAACATCCATATAACACCTGAAATGGTGGCATACCTATGGAACTTTGATATCCATTATTGTAAGCGAATTCTACTAAGTATAGATAATCTTCCCAACGTGATTGTTGGTCCATTATGTATAAATTCTAAGCATGTCCTCAAGAATTTGATTAACTCTCTCTGTCTGACCATTTGATTGAGGATGATACGCTGAATTGAAGTTCAACTATGTACCTAGAGCATGCTGTAATGAAGTCCATAGGGCTGATGTAAATATAGGATCTCTATCAGAAATAATCCTACGAGGAATTCCATGCAATCTAACAATGTCCTCCATGAATATCCTAGCTACAGATGAAGCATTGTAAGATGATCGTACTGGATAAAAATGTGCCACCTTATTCAATCTATCAATAGTTACCATAATGGCATCATGTCAACGTGACAACATAGGTAATCCTACAATGAAATCAACTGATATAATATCCCATTTCCATTCAGGAATGAGATGTGGCTATAATAATCCAGTGGGATGTTGATGCTCAGCTTTGACTCTTTGGCACTCAAGACATCTTGACACAAAATCAGCAATATTGTGTTTCATACCAGGCCAAAAATACAACTGTCGAAGATCCGCATGCATCTTCTTAACACCAGGATGAGCTAAGTAAGGAGCTCGATGTGCCTCAGTCATAATCAACGTGCGAAGACCTTCTGAATGTGGTACATAGATACGATGATCAGTATGAAGTTCAAAGTGGTGACCCAATAAGAAATGCCTCCATCGAACCAATGAATGTACAACTGCGGCAATCTCCAAATCATGAGTGGGATAATTTAGTTCATGATCCTTGAGTTTGTGAGACTCATAAGCGATCACATGCCCTTCTTGCATCAGTATTTCTCTTAAACCCTCCAAGGATGCATCAGTGCAAACAACAAAATCCTTAGTAAGATCAGGAACAACTAATATAGGTGCATTAGTCAACTTTTCATTAAGTGTTTGAAATGCCAACTGACACTGCTCTGTCCAAAAAAAATTCTTCCCTTTCCTCTGAAGAGAAGTTATGGGGTGCCCAATCCTAGAAAACTCTTGAACAAACCGTCTATAATATCTAGCTAGACCCATAAAACTACGAACCTCATATATGTTAGTAGGCACAGGACAATCAACAATAGCTTGAATCTTTGAAGGATCCACAACAATACCCTTTCCAGAAATCACATGACCAAGGTATTTCACCTCAGTCTGAAGGAAATCACACTTCTTCAGGTTTGCGTACAATTGATTTTCCCTCAAGCATTGCAATACCTGTCTCAGATGCTCTTCATGTTCCTTCATATTTCTCGAATAGATCAAAATATCATCGAGAAACACAAGAACAAAATGGTCAAGGTATGTACGAAAGACACCATTCATCAAACTCATGAATACTGATGGTGCATTCGTTAACCCAAACGGTACTACTGTGAATTCGTAGTGCCCATAATGAGTTCGAAAAGCTATTTTATGAATATTTGCTTTAGCTATGCGTAATTGATGGTAACCATATTTTAGATCAATCTTAGAGAACACATTAGCTCCCTTTATCTAATCGAAAAGATCATCGATTCTAGGAAAAGGATATCGATTCTTTATCATTACTTTGTTCAATTGACGATAGTCAATGCACAATCTAAGTGATTCATCCTTCTTCTTTACGAAGATGACAGGTGCTCCCCAAGGAGAAACACTTGGATGAATAAAACCCTTATCTAAAAGTTCCTCTAACTAGATATGAAGCTCCTCTAATTCCTGAGCAGTCATCCTGTATGGAGCTCAAGATATAGGCTCTGCTCCAGGAACTAGGTCAACTCTAAAATCAATATCTTGTTTCAATGGCATACCAGGTATATCATCAAGAAACACATCAGTGAATTCCTTAAGGATAGGATGATCATCAAGAGATATCTCTCGACTCTCTCCTTCCTCCAAATCATTAACGGTTGTTGCAAACAGTTGACAACCCTGTCGAAGACATCTCTTCAACTGCATAGCAGAGATCATTCGCAAATAAATAAGTCTATGAACACCTATGATCTCAACTTTTGCACCTGAATCATTAATGCAACTAACTTTCTTCAATTGACAGTCAATCATAGCATGATGAGATTCTAACCAATCCATACCTAAAACAATGTCATATGATCCTAATGGTGTAACATGAAGATCCACTAAGGTAGATAATGAACCAATTTTAAGTTCGCAATTATGTACAAGGTTCTCTATCACTACTTTCACCCTAGAGGTGAATTCTACCTGCCACTTACCACCTTGCTTTACCACCACAAGACCACATCACTCAACAATGGTAGGTGAAATAAAGGAATCAGTAGCTCCAGAATCAAAAAGAATAGTAACACTAGCACCCTATAACTGACCAGAAGTCTTGACCACTGTGTTCTGATGATCAGCTTGGCAGTTATTAAATGTAGCATAAACTGTATGAGAATGACCTGCATCACCAACTGTAGGCTCAAAAACTGTTGGTTTTGGCCCAAATCCTGAAGAACCTCTCATAGGACATTACCTAGCAATGTGTCCTTGCTGTCCACAAGAATAACAACCAGTACCCCTACCAAATCCTCTGCCACTCGAAGGTGCATTGGATTGCTGAAAGCTACCTCTACTGACAGTAGACTGCGCACTCTGAGCTGGCTGATCCTGTCGATTATGCTTGTTGCGCCACCAGTTGTGGTTCTTTCCTGACTGAGGACTATTACCCTGCTGAGGCTGTGAATTATTATTCTTCTAAGGAGTATGCTGCTAATGCTACCCACCCTTAGTGGGTGTCTATTGGTTCCTAGAGGAACCTCCTGTCTGTACCTAACCACCTCGTGGGCCAAAACCTGCTATAGGTGCACTACCTATCTGGACACTTGTATGTCCACCCAATGCTAGAGTCAGATTCTCTTCCATAATGCATGCTTTCTCAACTACAACCTCCATAGTCTTCGGTTCGAAGACTCTAACTCCTCCACTAATACAGGCATTCAAACCCCTGATAAAATGTTGTACTAACATCGCCTCATCATATCCAATTCCTACATATTGTTTGAGTTCATAAAATCTACGTTCATACTACTCAACAGATAGAGCCATCTAACGCAAATCATGAAACTCATTAGCTAGTCATTGCCTCCAATGTTCAGATAAGAACCGTGCTGTAAACCTCTCCAAGAACATCTCCCAAGAAACTGATCCAATCTCTAAATGGAGCTTCTGCTCCTCCAAACGCCACCAAGTAGAGGAAAATCCTCTCAAATGCATGATGGCGCATCTAGCTCAGGTATTGCTACCATATGGGTGCATAGAGAAACAACTACCCAAGTCTAATAACCAGGTCTTTGCCTCTAGACCACCACCTATGCCATCAAATGTAGGAGGGTGTGCCCTCAACAAATCCCTCATATGTCCTGCAACTATGGCATCCTACTCTGGAGTATTGAAAATCCTGCTAGGAGATCTATCACGTTCCCTAACCACCTCCTGATCAACTTATTTCCTCAGACCAAGTCTAGCAAGTACCTCCTCTAGTAGGGGATGCAACTGAGCTCCCTCAACCTTAGGTTGAATTAGAATCCGTTCCTCACTTGTCTGTTCCAACTAAGGACCCAACTGTTCGACATGTTTGCTCTCATGGGAGCTCTAAGGGGGAGTAACTTAAGGGATTGGCCCATGGCCTCCTCCTTGACCTCTACCACGACCTCTAGTATGACGCCTAGGCATGATCCTACACATAAAACAAAAATGAGTCTCAGATACAAAATAGACATGGCTTACAGAAAATTATACTACCTAGTCTAACATCTAGGTCAACCTAATGGGCTCACAATTACCCAGAGCATCTAGTGTTAGAACCTTTTCTCTGATACCAATTTGTAATGCCCCAGGGTCTTGTAACCTAAAGACTATTGCATTGTCTACGAAAGTGTAATAATTTTTTTTTTTAAAAGTATAAACATTTACTTTACTAATTGCAAACATTCCCTAAGTAATGTGATGACACATTACTTGAAAATCCCATAGATGACAATATTATTTATCATTGCATGTATTTAATTTTCATAAACTTAAAAGCATACATTGAATAACATTTAAATTACATCAATAAAGATATATAGTATAAATAATATTTTTTCTTACATTGCATTTGAAATAACATTTACAACACTCATTTTCCAAATGAGGTAGGTCATATAAAATTACAACTACATATTACAAAATTTCACCTCGTTAACAATTGAGGAGTGATACAAATAAGAAAGTACATATATCCACATACGAGCTCTCCATCCAAGAAGTACTCATTGCCACGAACATGAATTGGGGACCCAACGGAGTAAGGTGCACATTCCACCCAACCATGTGGCACCCGTAGGCCCACCCCCTGTGCTAGGAGATAGTAAAAAGGTTCCCTAGACATAACCTACAAACCCTAGACACATGTAAAACCATAGACAAAACTATACAAATACAAACTTACTTAATGGTTACATTGCTTCCAGAATAGAATGATAAAATATACTAAGTACACAAAAATACTGTTATTATAGGTGGAGTGTCATCACAATGTTGCATAGGTTACCCTGGTGTTTCTTCCTAGGTTTCGGCCCCCAACTTGGGTTACCCTAGTAACCTCTTACGAAACATGGCCCCACATGCAATCTGTTGCGGTATCAAATATCTTATAAAATAACAAGATATCGACTTTTCCATTCTAGGCCTTCTCGACTTATTATCAAGAATGAACTAGCCCTTGAGTCTATAAGTGAGGCTTATTAATCTAGTTACAAATTTTAAACTACCTAATGTGTTGATTTAGTTTTCACTGACTTACTAACTCTACATGAGTTACCCTAGCACCACTTTGTGTGCCAGCCCTCATAAAGAGCCACTCCCCTAAAAAATAAAACAAGGAATCTAAATTCACTAACTAAGGTAGACAAAGTGCACAAATAACAACAATAAGTAACAACATAACACAATAAACATTATACCCTGTTCATAGAACTAGGAGTCTAAAAACCAAACAAAATCATGTGCACTACCCTAGTTTATTCGAAATATAAAATCATCATAATTACAACTCCCAAAAAAAGAAACTATATCTGGAAGACTTGAAAATCTCATATAACCCCAATTTGCCCGATAAGAAAGGAAACCACTAAAACAATTCAAACAAAAGAAATAAGAATCTATTGTTAGGATATCCTAAATCCAATCAAATCATAAACATATTGCATGAAATTTAAATATCTTAAATATATTTTCTTTCTCAACAGTAGGGAAAATTGATACACCTAGTTTAACTCCAATATCCTCATTTCCTCATTACAATAAACATGTATAATTCAAAAATTATTTGTACTAAAGTTATCCAATCCATGCATTTGCATGAATTTATTTAAAACGTATATTTATATATATATATATACAACCTTAAATATAATAATATTAAATATAATTTTCCAACAAATATAATATATATATAATTTATTATACTCCTATAAATAAAATTCGTATAAATCAAAATACGAATTAATTTTTCATTAAATAAAGACAAAGCTCGAGGGTTTTCTGTCTGTGAAAATAGCTGATGGCTATCATACACAACCATCCCCATTTGGGGCTACAACTATGTTGGGGGCTGGGCACTACCTGTGAGGGCAGTGTCGGCTGCCTCCATAGCCGTCGCCCTTTATAAGCTAGCTGTGGGGTAAGCCCTGCGACCCCATAAACTTATAAATTTTTCATTCTTAAAATAAAAAACAAGAACTGTGATTTCTAAAATTCGTAGGACGGATTTTTAATCCATTTTTAAAAAATCTCAATTCCTTAATCTCGCTTGTACGACGATTTCTGGAATTTCATGTATTTTTAATAAAATTTTCACAATCTAACTTATATCTATATATATATATATTTGTATATGTATATGTATATATATAATTTATATACATATATATATAAATATATACATAATGTAAACAATAAATAAAATACTGCAATCATGTAAATATTTTCAATAGAGTTTTTCTACAAGGAATGTTTAGAAAGGTTCCTAACAGAGGTTTCTATTTCCTCAAATATCACAGAGAACTTATTTTATAAATCCATGGAGAATACTTCTATTTTCTTTTGAAACTTTTCTATTGTTTTCTCTAATTTCACTATAAAATCTTGTTTTCTTGAAATTCTCACAGAAAGACAACAAATTTCTTCAGAACATTCTAAAAAAAAATTACCGAGAAGAAGAAAGGCTTTTTAATAAAAATTTCTTCTACAGGCAATCTTTTATTTAACAAAATTTAACAAATCTTCTACAAAAAAAATTCTTTTTACAAACAATCTTTTCAAAAGAAAATAAACTAAATAAATAAACAGTAAGGAACCTGTTTCCTATAGCTTGAAAATTGACTGTTGAAGAAAAAGTGTTGCCTACAGCGTGCAACTTCCAAAAAACCCTTTCAAATCACCACTTTCCAGAAGAACGCAAAAACTAAACAAAAATCTATCTAAGAACCTCTTCCAGAAATTTAAATAAAAAACCCAATAAAAATCACAATAATTTTTTTAACACTTCTCTATACTTTTCATTTCCCGTGAAGAGTTTTCTTGTTTTCCCCAAATCTCATAATATCTTCGCCGAGAGAATCCTCAACAAGAAATTGCAATAAATTTAACTAACACACATGGCAAAGAAGAAACATATCTTCTAACCAACTCACAAATTCTTTTCTTCCCTCATTTATCAAGAATTCAATTCATTTTAAGGAATTAAAAATTAAAAAATCAAATTTCCTTTTTATTTTATATTTAAAATTTTATTTCCCTCAAAACATTTAAAGAATATTTTAACTATTTCTCAAATAAAAGTAACTTTAATTAATTAATTAATTTATTTAATTAAATAACTTCAATCACAATGATTAAATTATTTAACCAAATAAACTAATTTAATTAATTAAATAGAATATAAAACTTTTATCTAAATATCTAAAATTAATTAAAATAAACATTAAATTAAAAAGAACATTAATCTACCATTAAATTCACAAAATTAACCTTTCATAACAAATAATCCAAACAGACACAGATGGAACATCCAAAAATACCAGACCTAAACTGATGACATACTGTGACTAGGTTTGAGACTAGACTAGGAAAAACCTTGTTACTACCTCCCAATCAACATTACCGTTGAGTCTTGACATGCTAAGACCTGTGAATCTAGGTGGAGTTAGTGTCATGTACTTGCAATCTTGCAATCAGACAAATAACATACATATATATAATCCACGATTCAAACACACCGTGGGGAGAAAATCACAAAAATCATAGGGCACTCGCAAGTGAGTGATGTAACTCCGTTCTCCTCACCAATACAATATCACATCAGATTGAAAAAGTAAATAACGATTAATCTACCATAAACATATAGATAGTAGTAACATTTGAAGTAAACATCTATGCTAATATAAAGCATTTCAGAAATAATTACCACCATACAATGTATCATCATATCACAAAATAAGTCCACCATCGCTCTAAAGTCAGTGATCAATACAACAAAACAAAGTACCAAGGTCTATCAAAGTTAAAACATGCTAACATCAAACATAAGCAAAATGGAGGGGTACTACAAAGTGGGTAGGAGAGAGTGGGATAGGGTGGGAGAGG